>JAOXJP010143441.1:0-13298 GCA_025762735.1 Platanus orientalis | reverse complement strand
GGTTAATCTTGCATGGTATAATAAGTAAATGGATGTTGGCTTTAACAGAGTATTGCATTCAATACATACCATAAAAGGTCGTAAAAGGCTAGGCATTGGCAGTTTTTTTGGCAAATCATCTATAGAAAGTATATGAATTAACTACTAAAGAATATTTTGAAATATTGGCCATATTTTACACCCCATGGTAGTTAAATTTAATGGATCAAATACTAAGCTTTCAGAGCTAGAATTGTGATAATTCATCCATCAGGACATAAGATGGAGTGCCTTTCAGTTAGAATTTGAATGTACTAAGAACCAGGTAGAATATTAGCACTAATAGTTGGATTAGAAGTCCTCCTACAAATGTGGGCAAAAAATGTTGAAATCAAAGGAGATTCTCAGTTAGTCATCAAACAACTAACTAGAGAATATGGGTGTAATAGTTGGGTATTAACCCCACATTATACTAAAGTCATTCAACTGTTAGAGCTATTTAATGATGCAATTCTTGAATTTTATCCATGAGAACAAAATAAAATGGCTAATGAGATGACCTAGAAGGCTTATAGATTAACAATCCTTGATGGGGTAAATTAGAGGATGGTGAAGTGATCAAAAGATCACTACCATCTATAAAATAAAGAGAAAGAGGATTAGAAATCTTCTCTGTTGAATATGAGCTAGGTGATTAATGGAACCCAATCGTCAAATATTTAAACGATCCAAACCAAACTATTTGAAGAAAAATGAAGATATTGACTCTGAATTATGTTCTTCTCGAAGAACAACTATAGAAAGGAATTAGATGGACAGTTATTAAGGTGTCTTGGAAAAGAAGAAACAGTGAAAGTGATCATTCAAGCCAACAAAGGAATTTGTGGGGCCCATCAAGTAGGAATTAAAATGAAATGGTTATTAAGAAGGTATGACTACTATTGGCTAACAATTATGGTTGATTGTATAAGCCATGCAAAATCCTACAGGCAATGTCAAAGACATGGTCCTCTATAGTAAGTTCCAACGACGGAATCACATCCTATTATTAAACCCTGGCCATTTAGAGGATGATGATGGATTTAATAGGAAAAATACATCTCATTTCATCCAAGTTGCATAGTTATGTGATAGTAGCTACAGACTATTGTACTAAATAGGTAGAAACTAAAAACATGAAGGAAGTAGAACAAAGCCACACCATTCAATTTATTAAAGAAAATAATATATATTGGTTTGGCAAGCTAGAATCTATCACGACAGATATGGGAATTGTGTTTATAAGCCAACATGTCAAACCATTTGCAAATGATTTAGGTTTAAGTTGTTGTACTCTACCCCATACTATGCCCAAGCTAATGGGCAAGCAGAATCCTTTAATAATAATCATTAATAATCTTTTAAGAAAGACCATTAAGGATAAACCAAGATCCTGGCATCAAATTCTTCCACAAATTTTATGGGCATACAATACGTAAAAAAGAACAAGTACTGGAACAAAATCATAAGCATTAACATACGGACATGATGTTATCCTACCTATGAAAATAGTAATTATATCATTCAGAGTGGATTTTCAAGAAAGATTAAGTTTGAAAGAATTTAATGATAAAATTATGCTATAACTGGAAGATTTAGATGAAGCTTGGCTAAAAGCTTTGGATATAATTCAAGTACATGTACCACTCCAGTCTGAATGGACATGTACCATTCCAGTCTCTTCTCACAATGTGACACAATGTCAAACAAAAGGTGTATTAATAAATACATAGGTACTTATTTATTTTGTATTTACAGTAATGCCCTCCTTTGACATGTGTATTGACTTAAACACCCTTTGTCAGACCACATGTCATGCACTTATTGGTAATGGTGTGGTACTTGTCCATTCAAACTGGAGATGATTCTAAATCCCAAATAACCAAAGAGTAGCTCAAGCATAGAATAAGAAAGTAAAGACAAGATCCTTTAAGGATGTAAAATTTGTTTGGAAGACCATTCTTCCTATAGGAATGAAGGATTATACATATATGATGTGATCTCACAATTTAAAAGGACCATATAAAATAAAAGAAGTACTCCTTAGAGGAGCGTATATCAATGGTCATTACTTAAAGAAATATTTTCCCACTACTTGGGAGAATAGGCAAGAAATAATAGAATAATAAGGGCTAAAACATGGATTGGCCATTAATCCTGTAGCAAAGATAATGTAAAAAAAACATATAATCAAGGATGGCCATTAGATAGAAAGTAGAGTAGTGTATATATATATATATATATATATATATGAAGAACTTGGTTCATCTGCTAGTACAAATTAAGAAGTATTTAATGGCCCATCCGCCATATTAAAACAAAAAGATTGTTTTTGGCCCTTAGCCATGAAATAAAGAGTGTTCAAAGATCTTAAGGGCGAGAATCCTTCATTTAACTCCATGCTTGGAGGATCTTGTCCTAGTGGGAAATCAACTCCTTCTTACATTCCCCCGCTCCCTTCAATTCCTTCTATAGCCTTTGCATCTTAGGGGTTGTGATCCTCGCTTCCTTTGTCAGTGTCTTATATTTTTTTTGTCACTCTCCTTCTTTCACCTTCCCTACCTTGATCACCTTCAATTTTTCTACCTTCTTTGCTTCCAGTTCGAGAATTTCTACCTCAATCTCCTTCATGCTTTCTTCTACTTCAATGATCTCTATCTGTATGGATTTTTTCTCGGTCTGTAAGGCTAAGTAAGCAGACTGAATTTCTTTCTTCTTAGTTTGAACAAAAGATTCTTATGAATCAAGGGAATCGAGATCATTAATTCCTTTAATACATTTACAATCTCCCAAAATAGCTAAGGCAGAAGCAAGATTGGTAGCAAAAATTTGATGTGGATATGAATCCCCAATAAAAACTTGAAACAAAAGCTGAACGGTATCTTCCATAATATGCCTACGCCTTGGGTAGATGATCTCATTAAAACCCAAAGGGATAAAAGAATCTACATTCTCCGTAATCTATTCAAGCGCCTTAGAGATATCCTAAACAGATGGGGGTAAGATCAGTAGGCTTGGAAGATTGGTTTTTTTTTTTTGCTAGAGTTCTTCAAAGGAAGGAATAAGTTCATCTTCCAATAAATATTTCATTAAAGCATCTAAATCATCAAGGGAGTCAACGCCAACCATTTCTGTCATACTAGCTATAGGGAGGATGCTGTTGGGGTCAGATTATCCACAGTGACAGAAGGAATTCTACGAAGGTGAGCCTCAGTGGAAGGCGGTGGAGGATAAGTAGCGCTATGTCTTAAGGAGAGTGGAGTTTGCGCTATCTCAAGAGAAACTTCTTTCAGAAAACTATTTATTTTTGTTTCCTTAGAACTAGATGGAAGTACAGTATTAGTGTCCTTTAAATGGTGCATAATCCTTGTTCTTTATAAGATTGTAGATTGCACCAGGGGTCTTTGTAATAATCACAAATTATATAACCTTATTTAGGAGTGAATATGGATTGCTACTAACCAATCCATATTTTATTCACTATAAATTTTCACTTATATTTTAACCTTCAATTTTAACATAACATACGCAACAGAATAATGATAATAGCATGCTAATCATGAACCTCAAAGTGCAGCGGAATTAAAACATAAACTAACTAATATCCATGTGACTAAACTCCCAATATTCTTAGGAGTCAAACATGAAATAAGCTATCATCCATAAAAGGGACAATCGATCCATAATATCCATGTATCCAAACTCAATTTAGTACAATCAATGAAGTTCCAAATACAAAGAAAATTTAGCTAAAAACAAAACTAAATTCTATCAATCAGAAAAACATTTGGTTGCATGCCATCCTTCGACTCTAGGTGCTCCCAAGTGTCGCACTTGTACTACAGTCCACCTGAAAAATTGAGTGGAATGGTAAGTTCCATGGCTCGTAAGTAGGTTTACAAAATCTACAATGGAACTGGATGGATAAAGCACGAATCTTTTAATATAAAATACTTAGCATAATTTCATATATAATGCGTATAGTTTCAAGCAAGTATATATATTTGGCATGTGTACATTCATTAATTATCATACACCGCAGGATCTAAGAAACTTATCATCATGGTTCATCATATGAGATCTATACATGGCATTATGTATAATCCTATTAATTCAAAGCATTATCCTAATACATGTGCATGACAATATACACGATTCTATTAATCCAAAGTATTTTTCTCGTAGCAATATGTGCATACAATCATATGGTAAATACTTTATAATCCATCTATAGTAAATATACTTAGTGTACATTTCAATAAGCATTTTTATTCATTTTTCATGCATATACTATACTTTTCTAACATGAATATGCATATACAAATCATTTCAAGCTAAGCATGCATAATTTTTAAGCAATTAACAATAATAATAACATATTTGCATAATGAGACATATGAAATTTTACTTATATATTCAATAACCCTATCATTACTTTAGTATTTACTTATTATAGGTTACTTATCATTCATCATGTTTTTACTTATCACTTACTAGCTTTCGTTATCTTTTTCTTAATATTTACTTATCACTTTTCACTAGTCATTTAACACTTATCATTGATATTCATATCACTGGATTGTACCCCAGTGGGAGGGCCATCATACATCGCTATTTTTCTTATATAGTTTAAAAACTTATCTTCCTTTAAAGATTACAAGCTTTCTCTCTTTTCTTGACATTTTCTTTACTTATTTTAAGGACTTATATTTTCATTAGTAGCTTCTGTACTTTTTATTTTCTTGAAACTTTATTTTCTTACATAATTTATGAACTTCTTCTTACTTGTGAAACTTATATATTTTCATTTCCTTTTCATAATACTTTTCTTCTTTACATGACTTATAACTCTATTTTTGAAGTTTATATGTTTTTCTTCCTCTCCATAATATTCTTTCTTTTTTATAAACTTTTCTTTTTGTCATAGTTTCACTACTTTTATGAGTCTTATGAACTTTTCATTCTTTCTTAACATAGTTTCATATTTTCAATAATGAGGCTTTTAAGGTTACTTATACATACCTATACTTATTTACACTTGTTTTCACTTTCTTACACTTTTCACTATACACTTTTTGGTACGTGCTTACAATTTTTTTTTTTACTTTGGCACATTAGATTATATCTCTAATGGCAAGACCACTTATCATTGATTAATCTCAATGGTAGGATTGACACATTGTATTACATCCCTAATGGTAGGATCGTACATCATTGATTAATTCTCAATTATATGATTGACATATTGTATTATATTCTCAATGGTAAGACCACGCATCCTTGATTAATTCTCAACGATGGGATTGTTATATTATATTATATCCCCAATGACAAGACCATGTGTCATTGATTAACTCCCAATGATAAGATTGGAACATTGTACTATATCCCTAATGGTGGGACCATGCATCATTGATTAATCCTAATGATAAGATCACATGTTTTCACTTTCTTAGTCATTTTCATTCTTTTACTTTTCTTTATCATTATCTTATTGTTTTACCTTTCTCAATAGTAGGACCTTCACATCTTAATCTTCTCCTTACTTATCATTTATCACTAATCATTGTTTAATTCGTCTTAACATTATACATTATATTATTTAATCATGATACAATAGGCATGCATTATCACATGATAAATTCACTAGCATAATTATAGATGAGTAATTCATCACCAGAAGTATTCACTAACATCATCTTAAAGACATCCAACTTGATACCATATACTTGCTAGTATGATTAGAGACATGTGCAATATCAACAAATCATATTCTAACTTACTCAATAAGAAATCATGGAATTTGCATATTATTGTGCTTTCAAATATTATATAATTAATACATCTAACATGAGTGAGAGTTCCAATGATAATCTTATTACACATACTTTCCAATCATTCACGACCTCAATTCATAACTAAATTGAATCATTCCATAACAATCCCCAAACAATATATATACTACCATTAACTATGATCATTCTAATAAGAGTCAACATGCATCATAATCATTTTTTACATATGTACTCAAATCAATTTATTTATTTTTATAATAATATGTTTATATCATGTAAAACAACTATTCTTTACAAATTAAATTAGGGATTTCTAAGATCCTACCATAATATGGCAAGATCTCATCACAAACCACACAATAGGTAAAAATTTCTATGATCCTAACAAAGGCTTCTCAATCATGTGAGGAAAACATCCATACAAATTGTGGGTCTCAGTTTTTCGCACGATGGGTGGGCCTCTTAAAAAAGAGTCCACTCATCACGGGCCTAACTCACGATTACAAGGAGTCACTACTAGTTCTTTTTAAGATGTGACTGGACATTTATTTTTGAAAATAAAATCATTTTTACTTTAAAATTTGATTTTGAAATGTTTGACTCCATTTTTTACTAGTCAACTCAGAGGTTTCTAGGTAATTGGTTCGGTTATAGACCGGGGAAGTTGTTAGGCACCTTAGTCCACCCACATACATAGTTACCAACTTAAACCAGTTTAAACTTAGGGTCTACTTTCTATGTGAAGTATGTGTCAAGGTGTGTATAATTTATGAAATCGTGTCATGCATGTGTGAGTGGTTTACCCTATTAACTAGCGTAAGTGTGTATTTTTTGTATAAAAAATAAGTTATATATGTCTAACTAGCAAGCTAGTCATCTACTTAACATGTTTCATAATAAAAAAAAAAGTAAATAAAACAAAATAAAAGGGTTTTGGGTACATACATCAAGCCATTCGCCCTTATAACCAAGTGGACATTGAAGTTATATATAAATGGAATATATTCAAGCAAAAATAGGCCTAACTAATTCGATGAGAAGATTGGCTTTCTTAAGATTTATGTTATGTAAGAGATAATTTCTTTACATTTTACATTCTTGACCCAAAATGTTTTCTGCATTGAATCATTTCTCAATCTCCTCAAAATGTATACATGAATATAATTGAACTTGAAAAATCTTTCCAATAGTTTTACACAACATATACACAAGCAAAGTGAACAACATGCTACCTTTGAGAAAATAATGACACTACGTATTGCATGGAAACGAATGAAAAAATTAAATTATTAGAAAAACAACATAAGTATGATTCTTAAAAATTGTTAAAGGTTAATATAAATATAATATATATATTATAGGAGAGCACATAAGAGGAAAATAATAATAATGAGTTTATCATATGAAAACATAAAAAAGAAAGCATTAATGTACATAAAAGCAAAATAATTATATACAAAAGTATAAATACACATGTATGTATAAGATGCCAAGTAAGGAAACAAAAATAAATAAATAAATAAATAAAATCTTCTTAAGATATTCCAAAAAAAAACCTTATTAAGAAATAAGGATTTACGACATAATACTATGAGGGTGCATTTGGATTCACAAAATTGGAATTGGCCCTGGAATTCCAATTCTGTTGACTTGAAATCCACATAATTGAATCCTATGGAATTAGAAATCTATCATTTGGATGACCAAAAATAAAATTTAAGGAATTGGGTTATGGGTTGCTTCACCTAGGAATCACAAGCAACAACAACAACAAATAGTATACTTCATCTGTATGTGCCTAGTCAACTCATCTAAAACTAAAGAAAAAAGGTATGGACTCAATGCTGACCCTTGGTGTAACCTTATTGTGATCGCAAACTCACTTGTCTCTCCCCCGGTTGTTCTAACACTAGCTACGCTCCATCATGCATATCCTTAACTATGTCAATATATCTACTTGGGACCCATTTTTATCCAAAACCCACCAAATGATTTCTCTTAGTACTATATCATATGCCTTTTCTAGGTCAATAAAGACCATGTGAAGATCTTTCTTCTTTTCTTTATACTTTTCCATCAATTGCCGAAGCAAGAAAATAGCATAACATACATCTATTAGCCAAATTCCAACCTCTGCTCTTCAAACAATCAAAGGTACAAATTTTGTCCAAAGGAAGAACTTAACCTTTGAGGAGATACCCAGAGTCCAAATGTTCATGCAACAAAAATCCAAAGGAAGAGCATTATCCAACCCATCATAGTAAGACTTACTGGAGAATTTTCATAACTTGGTATGCTCCCAAACCCAAGAATCCCTCTCACCTGGACTAATCCTACTCTAGATGACTCCACAACCACAACCATTGCTTCCATTCCCAGTCATTCAAATTTCTTTTCAATCTTATATTCCACACACCCTCCCCACTTGGATCCAAATTATTAGCCATAGAGCCAAATTTGTTAGTGGCAATCAGGAAATGTTTCTAAACTCGTCATTAAGGGGAGTGTTGCCACACCATATATCCTCTCCAAATTAAATGTACTCCCCCAAACCCAATTTGAACCTAACAAATCTGTTAAACTACTCCCTTCCTTTGAGAATGGACTTCCACAGGCCAGTCCCATGGGTTCAATTGATGTTTATTCCTACAATAAACACAAAAAAGAAAAGCAAGAAGAAAAAGATAAAGAGAAATGAATATGAAAAAGAAGAGAAATTTGAAGTGAAATCATGTAGGTTACATGCTTCTTACACTAACAACATATAATTTATATATTTCCTTATTGTATACCATATACATTATATATATGGTATGTATATAATGATATACAGGCCATCTAAACAATTATACCCTTATGTTTTTCTACACTCCCCCACAAGCTAGAGAATAGATATCTCTCATTCCTAGCTTGCTTACAACCTCATGAAACCAAACACCATTTATCCCCTTTGTACGAACATCTGCTAGTTGATATTCGGTCTTCACAAAAGAATTACAAATTCATACCCACTGTAGTTTCTCCTTTATAAAATGACAATCTTCATCTACTTCAATATGTTTCTTCTTATCATGTTCTTCTGAGTTGTGTGCAATACTTATAGCTACCTAATAAAAGTACCCAATTCTGTCAATAATCGTTTAAGCCACAAGAGCTCACACACGCCATGTATATGGAACCGAATTCTACCTCAGCACCAGATCTTGCAATTACTGCATGTTTCTTACTTCTCCATTCTACCAAATTTACTGCCACAAAAGTACAATAACCCAAAGTAGATCGTCTATCAATAACTAAACCTATCTAATCTGCATTAGTATACGCCTCCACTCTATGATGTCCATTAGAAGAACATAACACTTCTTAACTGCATAAGTATCCTCCATATGAGCTAATGTGGAATTAACTAACAACATTAACCGCATAAGCAATGTCAAGCCTAATCAACGACAAGTATATGAGACACCCCACTAGGCATTGATATCTCCCCGCATCAATTAACGATCATCTAGATCTTCTTTGAGCCTATGATTCGGGTCAATAAGAACAATAGTTGGCTTACAACCAAGCATCCATGTCTCCTTTAGGAGATCAAGCACATAATTCCTTTGAGACAAGAAAATAATACTCTCTGGCCTTACAACCTCTATACCCAAAAAATACCTAAGCTACCCCAAATCTTTAATTTCAAACTCCCTTGCTAACTTTATCTTCAACTGTTTCACTTTAGTTTTTTCATTATTAGTAACCACTACATCATTGACATAAACAACCATGTCTGTGAGTCTGCTTTGCACTCGCTTAACAAATAAGGTATGATCACTTTGACATTAAGTATACCCATTCTTTAGCATAGTCAGTCTAAACCTCTCGAACCAGGCCTAAGAGACTACTTTGAAGCCATACAATTCCTTTCTCAATCTACACTCCTTTCCTTTACCCTTAGAATGTTGAAAGCCAGGAGGAGGGTCCTGTTAGCACCTGACTTTGGCACAGGTCAAAGGATCCTCTTAATTGGGCAACACTTGCTCTTCCAAAGACTTTTGACATTCCCTAATACTTAGGTGATTAAATGATTACCCTTACATCTCATAAAATATGCCAAATGGTGCATCAGATAACGATATTTCTTGCTAAACTGGACTAACAAGACAATGACAATCACTAAACTAGACTTCGACTGCAATTGTGACTCTTGATTATTTTTGCAGGAATATTCGTATTGTTGTGGTATTTTTTTATGGTGTAACTTTGCAAAAACCTTCAAAATCTCTTTATAATTCACCACTTAATATGGAATTCCCTTGAAATAGGTAGTAGCAATTGATCAATAATCTTGCAACTTAAAACTCAGGGAGGATTTGTCTTTCTTTGTGGAATCATTATGCCTTTTGGTAAGGTAACTCTTAATTCAAAGCATAGAATGTTGTCCATCTTTTTCTTCTTATGTTTTTTTTGTAGAAAATCCTTCGGCCTTCATCCTTCAGATAACCTTTCAAATTGCCAATGATCTTTCATCATCCAGCAAGAGGATAGCCCCTATTGTTGTTTATCTTGACAGTGGACTAAGTCCACAGGTCGAAATAAGTGACCCTAGAGATAAGGTTTCGACTTTCATCTTCAACAGGAAGGGCCTACTCATCGTCGTTTACCTTGAGAGTGGACTCCGTTCACATATCGAAGTGATCCTGGAGATAGAGAGTTGGCGTCAGGTTTCATAGGGACGTCGAGAAGCCTCTACAGTTTCAGCACATAGACATCATCCAGCCTTCAAACAACCTTGCAAATCACCAATAATCTTTCATCATCTAGCCAGAGGGTAGCCCCTATTGTTGCTTGTTCTTGATAGTGGATTGAGTCCATATATCAAAATAAGTGATCTTGGAGATAAGGTTTCGACTTTCATTTTTAGTAGGAAGGGCCTACTCATCGTCCCTTACCTTGATAGTGGACTCTGTCACAAGTCAACGTAAGTGATCATGGAGATGGACAATTGGTGTCCAATTTCACAAGGACGTCGAGAAACCTCTACATTTTCAGCACATAGACATCCTTCAGCCTTCAGATAACCTTTCAGATCACCAATGATCTTTCATTATCCAGTAGGAAGGCAGGCCTTATCATTGCTTATCTTGATAGTGAACAGAGTCCACATATTGACATAAGTGATTTTGAAGATATATGGTTTCGACTTTCATCTTCAGCATGAAGGGCCTACTCATCGTCACTTACCTTGATAGTGGACTTCATGTTCACAAGTCGAAGTAAGTGATCCTGGATAGGAAGAGTCGATGTCAGGTTTCAAAAGGATGTCAAGAAGCTTCCACATTTTTAGCGCAAGATATTTTTCAGCCTTCAACCTTCAGACAACCTTCGTTTGAATAATGTTTATAAGGTAAAAAAGTACGCATTTTTTTGCAGGTGTAGCTAAACTTAATGTTATAAATTTCCTACAAATTGAAAAGCAGGATCAAACCATAACCTAGTTCAAAATATGCTCTATCTCTTGCATTGATTGCCCTTTGGGGTTTTGTTGTAGCCAACATTTCTTGTTACTATTGGGCCATTTACAATTTAGGCTCATGGGGGCCAAGAACTCATGTAGAAAAACATGAAAGATTGAATTTTGTTTCGTTGTACACAGTATATGCTCATATAGGCCAAGAGCTTGGGTTAGAAATTGAAGATGTTGAATTTTGTTTCGCCATACACATTTTATGCTCGTGTGGGTCAGGAGCTTGGGTTGGAAAACCTTAGATGTTAAACTTTGTTTCGTCGTACATAGTTTATGTTCATCCAGGCCAAGAGCAGTACAAGATTTTTCTTGTTAGGGTTGTTCACAGTTAATACTCTTTTGGGCCTGGAGTAGTACAAGATTTTGTATTTTGGCCGTTCACAGTTTATACTCTTGCACGCCAGGAATTTGAATTAAGAAACCCGAAATGTTGAATTTTGTTTTGCTGTACACAGTTATGCTCATGCAGGTCAAGAGCATTACAAGATTTTTTTTTTTTTGCATTCACATTTTGTATTCTTGCAGGCCAGGAGTAGTACAAGACTTTTATTGTTTTTTGGTCGTTCACAATTTATACTCTTGCGGGCCAGGAATGTGATGGGAGAACCCGAGATGTTGGGTTTTGTTTTTCCATGCGCAGTTTATGCTTGTGCGGACCACGATCAATACAAAATTTTTAGGGATAGTATTTTTTAAGAAACTTATCATTTATGAAGCCAAGAAATGAGCTTCTTACCACATATGGTTTGTCCCATTTTAGATTAAACTTCTTACCTGAACAGTAAGACATGATGATGGGTCTCTAAACTGCAAGCACCAAGTCTCCAACTTGAAAAGACTTGGGCCAATTTCTTGTTGAATACACTAGAGAGCCAAGCCTGGTAGCATTCAAAACCTTATTATGCTACCAACCTCTTTTCATCCAATGCTTCGATTTCTATAAGTTGTAGCCTTACATTTTCATCAGTTGTAAGCCTATCTTGGTACCAATCAACACTGATGGGATTTGGCGTTCTAACTAAAGAACTGCTTCTACACTATATACCAAGGCATATGGTGTAGAGTGGGTAGGAGTTCGAAATGATGTGCGGTATGCCTATAACGCTTCATCAATTCATTCATGCCAATCTTTCTTTGACTTTAACCCCACCTTTTTCAAGTAGCTTGTAGAAAGTATTGTCCAATGCTTTAGCAAGCCCATTAGCAGGAGTATTGTACATAGTAGAAGTTCGTTGTTTTATTCCAAACTTTTCACATAATTGGTCCCTCAAGTCATTCTTGAATGACTTTCCATTACCTGTGATAATATACCGAGGGATTCCATAGCGAAAGACAATGTGGTTTTTGATGAATTGTACATGTCTATTTTTTCACCTCCTCAAGAGGAACAGCTTCAGCCCACCTTGAGAAATAGTCTATTGCAGCCAAGATGTAGAGATGATGTTTCGATGACTTAGGGGCCAACTACATCAAGTCCCCATCCGTCGAATAGCCATAATGCAACAATAGGATGAACTGGTTCAGATGGTTGACAAATGAAGTCTTCATGGTATTGACATACTTGGCACCGCTTTGAATATTCCATCGAACCTTTTACCATTGTTGGCCATTAAGACCCCATCCTCTTTAATTGGTCATGGAGTTTCGGTCCAGATTGATGTGCTCCACACAGTCTTGAATGTGCATCCTCAAGAGCTCCTTGAACTTTGTCGTTTCTAAGACATCTCATGAAACGTCTAATGCAACCTTATCCCAACTATTTGCGGTTGGCTACACGAATCCTGTTCCGTCATTCCGCTCTGTTTAAGGCCATATCTGCCGTTAAATTACAAGCAGCCATGTCCCTCCTTACTATCTCCACCCAAGTCAATTTTGGCCTTCCTCCAGTCCGAACACCTTCAACTTGTATTGTCTCACTCCACCTCACTGGTGCAGTCATTGGTCTTCGTTGCACATGCCCAAACCATCTC
>JAOXJP010143430.1:0-13298 GCA_025762735.1 Platanus orientalis | reverse complement strand
ACGAGTTGATCGATGTGTTTGGCTTGCACACAGAGAAAGCCAGAGAAAGCGTGGAAAATTCGAGTCCATCTGAAACTAGAAAATATTAGGTACGGAATCAGCTTTTCCAGATGTGTTAGAATGGCATCAGGGTGGACACATCAGCATTGAAAAGTGATCAGCACCCCCAAAAAGTGAAAGTCACTTTTTGGCATTGATGTGTCAGCCCCTGATGTCATTCTAATACATCAGGAAAAGTTGATTTCCGTACCTAATCCCAACCCGTCAACCTATGGTGTGAGGACACATTAGGATGTACAAAATCCTGGACAGAACATCTGTTCCCTTCTATTTACTATAGTCCGTTCTTTAACTCTCATGTATTTATTCTTAAAAAAAAAAAAAAAAAACTCTCATGTATTTATGGAGATACTTTTAATTAAGTTAACCTGCCTCTCATTACTATTGTGATACACTATATTCACTTTAGTTTATGGGAGTGAGGTGTATCAACCATGATACACATCCACATTATGATTATTATTATTATTAATTAATAGACCCAAATGAATATCTAATCAAATGGGATATACATAGATCCATATTCATTATGGATTATAATTGAATAATTTATACCCCTAATCACAGCCATGCTAAGGTGGATCTGACCTGGTCGGACCCAGGTCAAGAATGCTTTTGGTGGTGCCCTAAGTAGCCATGTATTTCAAAGTCTTCACCTTGGGATCACATCCAGCTGGGGAAAGCAAATCCTATGCAACAAGCTTAAATTACATTAATTGGAAACTGCCCTCAAAGAAAGTAGCTAAGAGTGGGCCCACTTTTAAGTTAACAACATGACACATGTAATAAAACTCCCGTCCAAAATGGAAATTTCAAAATTGCTGTATACATATCCTATTTTAATGGCAGTTTCCCGTTAATGTAATTTAAGCTTGTTGCAGAGGATTTGCTCTCCATGCTGGGATGGACCCATATTTCATCAGCTTTGTCAACTAAAAGTTTAACCAATCATACAAAGAAAGAGTAGTGTTGAATTAATTACACAAAGGAATTTTAACATGGACAATGATTGTGTGTTGACACAGACCTCTATAAGCATGCTATTGATTGACACATTTTGGGTTTTGAATTCAGTATCTCTTTTTGAGCACTTACATTTTCATCTGAACACTTTTGTGAATGTTTTTAACCTCAGAAACAAGACATGTCCACTATCATTCAGCATACACACTACAGACACTTTTTCATCACACTAACATTTTCCTCCGTTTTAACATACATTGAAACTCGATAAGTGAAGCTACAACACAAGGATAGAACCTTTTATTAAAATTAAAAATAAAAAAAAACATGTGGATAGAACCCATCTACAAAAACTTACTAACCCTAAAACACCTTCAATCTACCTTTGTCAAACTGGTGGCGGTAGAAATGAGTTATTTCTGGGATATGGCGATTTCAGGCTGAATGTTTAGTTTCACATTTCCACCTCCTGGGTTGGTATTGCCGATAATCGCTTTAGCACCACCAGTTGTAGCAATCGGCAACTCAAGGGCCTGTCCCTTCTCGGTAGTTGATGGCGACAAGGCTACATAATCCTTGCTTTTACCCCACACGACAGAATAAAGGCCGGCAACTATAATAATTGCTCCAATGACACTGGAAAGTCATAAAAACCAGCACACAGTCAACAAAAGAACAACTTGTGATAGGCTACATGTTATGTAGAGATATATCTCAATTTACCTTCCTAAGTGAATTTGCTCAGCTAGAATCAGGGAACCCAAAGAAGAAACAATGATCATGCATAGAGGGTTGAAGGCAGTCACAAAAACTGGGCCTCTTTCCCTGTTAACCACTCCTTGTACATAGTATGCGATCCCAGAGCAGACCACCCCCTACAAAAACAAACACGATGATAACAGAAGTCTTAAATAAAGTAATTAACCATTTCTCCTAAAACCCTAAGATTGTAGGAGAGGTTAGAACTAATATACTTGATATATTTCAACACTCCTTCGAGGAGGGACTTCTGAACAATGAACACGGGAAAGCTAGGTGCGCGATTCCATAAAATCGTGCATACATGTGCACAGAGAACCCGATGGAACAATTGCATCCACAGGTAGATTTGAACTCACATCTAGCTAAAACCTGTTCTGAAACCAAATTAAATATAAAAAAAAATGAACCGTCTCTCCTAAAATCCTAAGGTTGTATAAGAGTTTAGAGTTAATATATTTCAACAAGAAGTGTTTTCAAGAACCACAATGGCCTGTTTATGAGCTTTTTGTGGCCTATTTGTTTCTATCCTGACTAATGTATCTTAAATAAAGCAATTAACATCTTAAATAAAGCAATTAACCTTCTAAATAGGAGATTTAGAGTTAATATACTTAATACATTTCAACAATGTAGACGTACCGAATAGACGGGGGCAAGAAGTCTAGAGTCCCAACCCAAGGCCCAGGCACTGGGGTGACGTTCCATCACAGCTGCCACCGCTCCACCTTGCACCATGCCCATCAAGCATATCAAGGAGGTAAGAGAGAGCTCGGCCGGGTATTCCTTCAGTGTGAATGACTGCACCAATATAGCCAATATAAGAGTTAGTTTCTCTAATAACATTGAGCCAGCCTACTTGAAGAACAATTAATAGTTGCTAAATAATCAATGTGGTTCAAAGTACGGGACTCGCATTAAGGCATGTTGATGATCATTAATTTCCCCTGGATAAGAGGCTTAATTAAGGAGAACTCACTTGCAATATGAAGAAACCAGACCAGCCAGAACAACTTGCCAGTAGCATTAGTGTCCCCATAACCCAGTGCTGATCAGTGGCACCACTGCTGGTTCCTTGGTGGCTCCGTCCTCGCGACCATACCAAATCTAGGATGGGGCCTTTGTATAAGGTCATGATCATTGCTCCGGCGAGGGTAACTACTGTTCCAACAACTTTAGCCTGGCTGTGTAATTTGTTAATCTTCACTCGCTCCAACCTGATGAGTATATATGATCATATATAAGGTATTTATTTTCCATAAGAACGGTGATTACCCATGGACTAACCTTAAATAAGGAGACCTCGTAAAACAATATTCTTTTTATATAGGTAAATGTTAGTGATTAATTTATTAGTAGGTCATAAACGAATTTTGAACTTACCAACTTGATCATTTTTTAATAGTAGAGGAATTACCCCATGTGCCCCCTATACTATAATATCTTATCATTGTGGTTCTATTTTTCTTTCCCCAATCCTCTTCCACTAAGAAGTAATGATTAGGGTTTGATTCCTCTCACGCTAATCAGAGCATTGAAGAATAGGTACAAATGAAATTCGTACTAATGGATGCAAATGGCATCGGGAGGCAAACACATTAGAGTTGAAAAGTGATGATAAACACCCCACAAAAAGTGTAAGTCACCTTTCGGCACTGAGGTGCTGTTTGCACACATCAGTACGGACTTCATTCGCACCTAATCTCAGCCGTAACCAGAAAGACATATCACACCAGTACCAATTAATGTATCACATGATGCCTGGCAAAGGGTGTCACTATAAATACACATGGGTGAATGCGTATTTATCGAAATACTGTGCTGGTTACTTACCGGCATTTTATCCCTCGATTCAGACTGGATAGGATTGTGGGTGCATAGGATTACTATATTAGTCTCTTAAGCCATTGTATTTACCAAAATGCCTTTGTGATAAAATCAGGCAGTAGCGTATCTTAAGCACTAGAAGATTGGGCTCCTTTTTTCGAAGATAATCCCTGGAGTTGAAATTGTCTACTACAGCGTGAAGTGTGGTGAAGCCTGACATCAATTGAAGAGTGACACGTATCCCTAAAATATGGAAACCACCAACCAAAAAGTGAATGAACAATCAAATTTGTTTTATTTTTTATTTATGGGGGTACTTGTCGCACTGCAATTGATGCCAGGTTTACCACACTTCACGTTGTAGTAGACGATTTCAACTCAGATGGATCCCTACTATTGTGCATTTGTGCTTTTAAGTGTCAGCACCAAATGATCGGAACGGATCCTCTTCTGCTGCCTTATGACCTGTTAAGGTCATGTCTAACAGGTAGCATGACATGTTGGGGAAAAAAGTGTATTTTCAGTTTTGATAGATGATATTTACTTTTATTCCATCAACATGTCGCACCGCCAGTTAGGCAGGACCTTAACAGGTCATAAAACAATAGTAGAAGATCCTTTTCGTGAAATTATGGGAGGATTACTTGAACATAGGCCTAACTTTTGTGCTTACGTCCATAGCCCATGCAAAGCAAAAGTATGTTGGTATGAAGTGGTGCGGTCATTGAAAATAAAAGTTAGTATATTCTATTGAAAGACTTTTCATGACTTAATAATATTGACCCAATTAGCTTCCACCGGTACCTATGATAAGAAACAAATCAGGTGGTGGGCTGTTGATCTTGTTTATTCAAGCGCACCAAAAGATTAGAATGAAGGTGACTCGAGGCTTACCTAAAGATAATCGCCATTATGAAGGTAATGGCAGGGAGAACATTAAACATGGCAGAGGCGAAGCTTGCTGATGTGTATTTCATCCCCACGTAGTACAAGTTTTGATCAATCACTGGCCTGGTAATCAAGATAAGAATTAATTTATTAAAAGCCCCACTACAAGTAAATAACTTTTGAGTGATGAACCTGAGGTGGTTCTGAGTCATGGATCGACCCTATCGCTCGTACCAAAGATGTGTCCCACGAAGTCTTTGATCCAGTTGGATTTTAACCTTCTACTCTAAAGAAAACACTTGCCATTTAAGGGCCCGCTTGGAAATGCAAAAGAAAGGATAGCACAAATGTTATTTTGAATTCACATAGCGGATGAGGCGACTTGCAAGGTGCAAAGAAGACACTATCCTTTCCGAAAATGCAGTTAATTAGAGCAAGATGCCTACCCTATAATGGGAGCATCCAAACGGCCCCTAAATGGTTCTATTTGTTGAGTTGTTGGGACACTTAAAAGTGGTAGGGTTTGAAGATGATGGAGCTCATCAGGGCCTCAGGTTCATAATACCATTTTTTCTGTACTCATACAAGTAATCATTTTGTTAAGTATATAGGGATTTAGAGCCATACTCTAGCCAACCGAGCGCCATTATCTTTAAGAATATGGAGACTGTCATCTTTGGTCTAACTTTCCTGTAGTAAAAGACACAAGAGAGTAGGTCAAATTAGAGAAATTATATGGTTGTCATGTGTATGTCTATGAGAGAGAGAGAGAGAGAGAGAGAGAGAGACCTTTCAAAAATCAATGCGAAAGGAGCAATGACGAGTGTTGCAGCAGCATGGCGATACACAACAAGCACGTAGTGATTCATGCCACGCTTCAAACAAAGCATGGTGACGATAAACATCCCAGCATAACCAAACTGGAGAGAGACCATGGCCAAGTAAGATTTCATCTTAATGAACATTGCACTAAACAAGCCGCTTGGCTTTTGGTCTCCCATCTTATCCTCTTTCTCACACAAGCGCCCACACTCGAATAATACTTATCCATGAATGAGAGAATGACCTTCTTATATACTGGTAAATCGGCAAGACACCTACACATGTCTTAAGGCACTCACAACAGAAAAAACACCCATTTTCCAAACAACAAGAATCCTTACTTTCTTGATGGGCTCAAAGAAAAAAAGATTGAGTAGTATGCAACAAAAAATAATTTGCTTTTCCTTCAATTTCTTTTAGTTTTTAAATGAGAGGTGGGACTTTGAATTCATTGACCAACAAATGAGTTCGGGGCTTAGTGCTCTCTGATAATGTATGTAGCGTTTGTGGTGTTTGTATGGTAGTGAAGATTGGGTTGGTTGACCGGGTAGAGACAATGCTCAATCAATACAAAGAAAGGCTGGTGCGCTCACGTTTGGATTCCATTGTTGAAGCCTGGTCTACTCCCATCTTTATCCGTGTACCACCAGAGATAACACTTATTACAAAAGAAAAAGGAAGATAGGGGCTTTAATAAACTGTTGTTTATGGAAAAGTTAGTAATTATAGTGTGTATTTATATATATGGTGGGTAAATTTGTGATTGTGAATTAAAAGAACGTGAAGTTTCCTTGCCTTGTGTATACCCATCAATCCAAAATGACTCCCCATGCAATAAGTGAAGAGCCCATGGGATCCTCTCCTGCCCACAGATTAATCTGTCAGGGCAGGAGATGTAACACATACCTCAAAAAAGTGAAATTTGATGTTTTTTGGGGAAGTCGCCATCCCCTGTCCAACAGATCAATCTGTGGGCAGAGGAGGATTTTTTTTTTCTCAGTGAAAAGAGATGGTATTCTCTCTATAGTATAGGGAGTACTTAATTAATAGAAGGCAAATGTCTTGGATTTGGTGTCCAGGACACCAAGCTACGTCATATAGAATAAAATGGGCCATTTGAAGTCCCACGGTTTCGTGGGCATCATCCCAACAGAACATTATTTCTGTAATTAATAATAGTGTTTACCAATAACAGTTTTAAGTATCAAACAATCTTCAGGACCATATTTACTATTTAATACTACAACATACCATAAAATTAAGGAAGAAAATGTTTTGTGATGACAAAGTGTCTGTAGTGTTTATGGTGAAGTATAAGCTGACACATGATGTGTTTGGGGTTAAAAAAAGTGTTCATTAAAATAAGATACACCAAATTCAAAAAAAACATCACGTATCAATCAATGACACGCCTACATAAGCCTGTGTCAAAACAGACAATCATTTTCCTAAAAGTAATTATTCTTAACCCACTATGCCATCCACATGTTACTCGTTCGGTTGCCTCAAGCACATCCAATGGATGGAGCCTCAAATAGGTTAGCAGCAAATGGGCTGGGCCCCAACCACGCCATCGCCACCACACTAATTGTCACAGGCCTACAACACTTACGAATTTTTTTTTTTTTTTTATCTTTCCGTTTGCAGCACCACATGCCGATACTAAGTCTTCCTAACTTAGCTAACAGCCTATCTCAAGAGAAGAGAAGAAGAAGTCCTAGAGGTCACGTCCGAAGCTTCTTCAAGAACCCAATGTACTGGCCACAGCCTCTTAGAGTAGCCCACGGACCTGCTGGAAACACCCACACTGCAACACAAGAAACACACACACACACTGCTCACACAAATGCACAAATGCTTAAGGGCCACTGCCCACTTTTATTAAGCTTTGCACTTAGGGACTTGTTTCACACTCTTGTCTACCCCAATGGCAGGGTGGGTGGCCTTTAAATAGGCAGCAATACATCTGACAGGCATGGTTTGGAGAATGCTAGGTAGGTTCATAGGCCCCCATTACATGTACCAAAAACTAGTCCAGGTCTAGTTTAGGCATTTTATCAAACACCTGACAGGCATGGCATCCGAGCCATGCTACTGCCCCACTACCTATGCATCTGGGTGTCTCCTAGCTTGCCCACCTGTCCCATGTTCTTCATGCATGGCTTGGAGAATGCTAGCTCCTTTGTTGGTTGCTTCCAAAGCCAACCCATGTGCTACCCGAGCCTAGCTCTGCACGCCACATAAGCCACACTGCCCCTCCATGCCTAGGCCAACTGCCCCACTTATGAGTCAACCGTTGTGCCGCCATAAGGCCACGTTGGCCACACTACCCCTACGCCTGGGCCATTTGCCCTAATGTTCTAGCCAACTGTCGAGTCACACCATCAGGTCATGCTGTCACGGCCAGATTTTTCCCTTTGCCAAAACTGTGTGGCACCTCGACTATCACCCAGCCAAGGTCAGCCTTGTAGCCATCTGAGTCATTCAATTGACCCGTCAACATACCCCATGTGCACTGACTACTCAGCCACTTCGGCGTCTATGCCGTGTCATTGAAGCGCATTTCAAACGACCTTGGAGTCCTCCACACTCTGCCTATAAGCCCACCGAAGGCCATGGCACCTTACCCGTGCACCATGTTTTTCTACGCAAGACCTCGCCATCGAGTCTTGTCATGCCACCACTATGGTTGTCCAAGGCCAAACCAGGATTTTGCTTAGTACAAGGACAAGGCACATCCGAGCACACAAGGCAGCGGGATAACCCACTTAGCTCAACACGGGCTGCCATTGTCGCATAGCACATGCTAGTAGCACCCATGTAGGCGAACATTCACCCTCAGGTGAATGCGTAGTACCACCCCACTAGGCTCTCCGGCACTGTACCATGAGTGAACCCAATCCCCAAGGGAACTCAAGGCAACACCTCTATGCATGACAAGAGCAGCCCTTAACCCATATTTGGGAATGTCTTGCAGTTTAAGCTCATGCAGGCTAGGAGCATGCCACCTATGCATAGCCACAATCCATCGTGCCAATTATGCTATGGCATGCCTTCAGCCCATGCCAAGGGCTTAGGTGCCTCAGAGCACCCACCCCTCTTCAAGGTGTATGTTAAGCCTTTATGGGATTTCCAGAAGGGAACATAACCGGGTACAGAAAATCATAATGTACTTTATTACAGAAATACCACTATGCCACATGCTAGGCCACCTATGCCTCACACCTCGACATGTCCGTGACAATGCAGCCTTACTTGTCAGCATGTCCTAGCACTGTCGCACTTGCACATGGCCTAGTGCCACACGCCCCATGACTACATGTCGTGCATCACTGAGCCGTGTGCCTTACATCTGCATGCCGCACATGCCTATGCTCACCCATGTGCCACATGCCTTGCTCTACATGCCGTGTGCCACGCCGGGCCACACCGCCTTGCTCTGCATGCCTTGTGCCACACCAGGCCACATTGCCTTGATGCATGCTTCCCAGGCCATGTGCCCCACACAACCTCCTTGCTCCTCAGGACGCCTCTTTGGACCATGTTTGTGTTGTGTACGCCACATCTACCACACCTACGTGCCTAACGGCCTAACCATAGCAGCCTATTGTGCAGCATGTCCTGAGCACCTCGTGGCCTTGCACACCTACCCATTGCGGGGCCTTGTCCTAAGTGCCTCAACCTGTCACATGAGCTTGATGCGGGGCTGTCCTGAGCTACATCAGCCATGCGCTCCCCATCACGTACCTGTGGCCCTGGGCCTTAGCACCTAGTATTGATGTTGAGTGCCCCTGGGCCTACTGCTTGGCCTTGCACTACCTGGGCATGCGACTTGACTCTACTACGTGTTAAGCTACCTAGGTCAGCTGTCCTTGCATAGCCTAGGCGGTTTGGTGCTGCTTGGCTCATGTCCAGGGCCCTGCTCTCATGCTGCATGGCTTTGTTATGTGTCAAGCTGCTTAGGACAACTACTCATGTGCAGCTTAGGCGGCCTTGTGTTGTGTGTTATTGTTGCCACACGAAAAATTTGTGTAATTTCAAACTTACCCCTATCACAAAGATGAATAGTGCTTTACAGTACAAGGCACAAAAATTGTCATCATGATGGCATACAGTTCACGAAGAACATGCGGTTTGCGAAGGACACGTGGCTCATGATAAAATATCAACAGGTTTCACATAAAATGATAGCACTGCAAGGAGCTCTCTTCACGATGAATGAATAGTACTTCGTGAAGGCAAAGTGCATAGCGATGAACAGTTGTAAAATCAAAAAATTGCTATTCTAAGTGGCATAAATCCCTATGAATCATGATGATAGTGGTTTTAGACTTCAAAAATACCCAAAAACTCAATGGAAAAAAATCTCATTCAAATTCGTACAAATCTCAAAATATGTACAAGTTGCATTCTAAGCAAGAAACTTACAGATAAGAAGTTGTAAAATTCCACATATCAATGGATCATATAAAGATGAAGCTGAAATCTCATTTAGTTAAGGAGTTGCACAACATGCAAGTCTCTGCAATAACTTGTCAAGCACTACCACATCACCAAGTCTCCTATACAGATGAGAAGCGCAAGCTAAAAACAAGGCATAAAAAATACAACATAATCTTAGAAGAAAACCAATTACTAATGTCTATATAAGCCCCATACTCCATACATTCAAGGGACAATAGGCAAACAATAAATATACAACAATAATAGGTTAATTGGCAATACTCCACATGGCTAGAGCATTCTCATACTCTCTCAAGGTTCGATCATATTTTCCAAGGGCTACCACTTCAAGTCCAAGCTAATCATCTATGGTTGAATGCATGTCCATTAAACCTTTGTAAATACTCTATAGAGAAGACACAAGCTCATGAATTCGAAGACGATGCCAATACTAGGTAAGATTGAGAAAGACAGTGAAGAGAAGTGAAGAAAAAAGAAGAGAATGTCAAACGTTCTCGTATCTTGTATATGACATACACATATATATTCAATAAAACTTTAATATTCTTTTATGCATTCTTGTTTTACAAGTCGTGTAACAAGTTAGGAAATCAAAGATTTGCTTACTAAATGGCAGTAATTAATAAGTCTCTTGCAAGATTTGGAGTGATCGTTTCCTGCACAAAAAATATTAAACCAACCCTCTAAAGGTTGAGATTTTTTATACGCTTTAAGCTTCAATGTTCCCTAAGAACAACGAAATTTGGCGTTTTAGTTGCTCAAGTCCTCCTACCTACATGTCATGGTGTTGCCTAGGCCGCTTGCCCATGTGCAGCCCCCATGTCCACCATGCTTCTATAAGTGATCCAAGCTGCATGCCTCTGCTGGCCAGGCTGTTGGGCCACTTGCCCATGTAGCATGTGTGCTTGACTCCCCCAAAGATGGATGTTTGGGTTTGCCTACCCACACACATCCAGCATCGCCCAGTCCCTTCCTTGGATTGCCTATGTCAACCCATGTTGAGCTAGGTCTTGGGGTACTAACACTAATCCATTAGGTCAACTCTATATTGATTGGTTCCTTGATCGGTTCCGAGTAATATTCATTCAGGGACCATCGGGGGTATACAACTTGGTTTAGCCACCGCCAAACTAATTCAGGTATGCATTTTTTGAACCAACGGCTGGGTGAACATTGATCCAACCATTAGGAACAAAGGGTTTGGTTTACCTATGTCCATTTTGGATCTCTAGCTAAGGGGTCAAGTTCGACCATTAAACGAGTTTGGTATGGATCTTTCCGTCCTGACCCACCCATTCACTACCCTCTACTCACATCCCAAAATCAGTCTGATGGCATGTAAATCACCATTATGGATTCTCTCATGCACTTTAAGTATTGAAAATGTCATGTATATACCATTTAAAATCACTCACACAAATTTGACTTCTAAAATTATGTGACACGATGCAGGCACATGTAAGACGTTTGCAAGACATTAAGCGAAGGAGGAGACTCAGAGTGATAAATCACCATTTGGAAATAGCAAAGGCTAGTGTAGTCCCAAAAGATAGTAGTACTTGGGCCTACACTTCATATGGTTCTCATGTGCATTTGATCCATCATTGTGAACCATCTTAGGACTACTATTTTGTAGGGCTGTCAATGAGCCAAGCTAGGTTGGCTTAGTTTATAGTTCGGTCCATCATGAGTCAAGCTTGAACCTTGTTTTAAGCTCAACAACTTAAGCCTGAGCCTAGAGTTGAATTTATTTCCTAAGCAAGCCTGAGGTAAGCTTCACTAAGCTTAGCTTGCTAAAAGCTCAGTTAGATATTTATAATAATCAATTATACACATTTATATATACAAGGGTAAAGCCAGGATCTTTTGGTAGGGGGCAAGTAAAAACTTTCGCATTGGATTTGGTGTAACCCCTAATGTCAGCCTAAGGTGAGACTGACATTAGGAACTGACACATCAGTGTGGATGCTTTTCACTTTTTGGCATTGATGTGTCAACCTCTGATGTCAATCTCACCTTAGGCTGACCTTAGGTGGTTGCAACAATTCCTCATGGAAAAACTTTTAGTTAAAAAAATGTATGAGTATACTAAAGTGTATATCATTTACTCAAAAAATAATTTTGATTAAAAAGTCATTGACAACTATATACCACTTGTTCACAAAAAATAATTACCCACTAAAAATTCATATACAATTATAGTGACAATTGTCCACGATGAGGCCTCATGTTCTGAAAGCATTGAATGATCTATCAATGTTATTAAAAACATATTTCTTGATATAAGTGATTAAACAATCATTCATCCAATCGTCTCTTGTGTATACCCTTAACTCAACATGATAAATAAACGGGTTGTGTTCGGGTTAACCCATATACTCATATACCCTTAACATGCACCCAATCCACCAACACAAATTGTCATGCCTACTTCTGTGTCCCGCACAAAGGATCCACCCTCATCCATGGGTTTGAATCATCTCTAGTTTGAATGGATTGATATCATGCCTATACCAACTAGTGCATATCATGTTGGTACCAATCAATGGGTGACATGATGCATGAGAAAAGGTGTATTGACCGAGTTCACATCATCTCCAGTTTGACTAGACAGATACTACACTAGTCTCTGCTCATGATGTGACCAATGCATGACAAAGTGTACATTGTAATAAATACTACTTATTTACTATGTATTTACCGTAATATCCTCTTTTGACTCATATGTATTAACCTAAACACCTTTGTTAGGCCATATTTCATGTATTGATTGGTAGTGGTGTGATATTTGTCCATTCATATTGGAGATGATTCAAAATCATATTGACCAAAATATATGAGTTATTGGTGGGTATTACTGTAAATGCATAATAAATATTTACATGTGTATTTATTAATACACCTTTGTCAAATAGTGTTATTTCATTGGCATAAAGTAACATGTTACTTGTTCATTCAGATTGGGGAGATGATGTAAACCATTCGTCCATCACCTTATAATAGATAGTTTCCATTTGAAAATCTCATTTTAGATCTTCTATTTCTTCACGTTCTTGTATTCAAATCTAACAATAATGTTTATCCATGATTGTTTCATAAGATCGATCAACATTTTAATCCCTTATCAAAGAGTTGTCGCATTTAGATCTCTCCTTAGTTTTAAATTTTATTTTCGTGTCTGATCTGATAAGTTCTTCTATGGATTTATGTTGCATTTATGTGTTAGATAAGGAAAACAACTAGACTTTAATTAATGAAGAGAAGGAAGAAAATGTTATGTCCAGGATTTTGGTGTATATGACTGTAGGGACAACATGTGGAAATAAATGGCCAAGAATTTGGGTGGATTAGAGTAAATTTTGAATCCCCCCCCCCATTTTCTCCATGTTTTAGCTCCACGGTCCTAGACAGAACATAAACACAAAAAATTATTCTTAAAAAAAAAAACAAAATAAAAAACAAATAACAGGAAAAAAAATATATTGAAACTACATGATTGAGAAAAACCTCAGTTT
>JAOXJP010143419.1:0-13299 GCA_025762735.1 Platanus orientalis | reverse complement strand
CCCAAAGTGTGGTTGTATTCATGTTCTCTTTCTTTAAAGGTTGATGTCACTCATGGTTTCCTTATTTCTTTTTCTTTCATAAGTGTAGCCATAAGTTCTCTTTCCTTCAAGGTAAATTTTTATTCTTTTTCATTCTCTTTTAGTTTTTTCATAACTATATATTTCTTTCTATGCTATTTTTTCATTCTTTCTGTTATATTCTTGTTCTTCTTTCTCTCAAAACCTCCATTAAAGCACCTTCACTTTTTTTGAAATTCTTTGATTTGACCCATTAAATCTTTATCGGAATTTCATGAAATTTTAACTATAGAACCCTGTTATACATTAGAAATGAGTATAAAAATTTCAGAATTTTTTGATGCGTCAGAGGGGTATTTTGGTAATTTTTGGATTTTTTTGTCTAAAATTACAATAATAAATTTTTGTGTCTTTTTCTTTTTCATTTTATATTTTCCTAACACTATTTTTACAATTCTATTATCAATTTTCACATATTTTTGTGGCTACTTGAAGTACTAAATTTAATTTTTGAAAACTTTTGCTTCTGCACTTTAAATCTAACCATTATTTGAGGGCTTTAGAATTACTTTATATTAATTTTTGGTATATTTTCCTTTGTCCTGCATCAAAGACCTTTTGTGACAGGGGTAGTTTAAACTTTTTTATGTATAGGTTTTATGTAATAAAGGAAAAAACCAAGGGTAAAGTGGAAAATTTTGTGTGTTGGTCTACAGCCCACTATTTGGTCATTTAGTGAGGTTTTAAAGTCAACATGGGGGGCTCCTACAAGTTGACAAACAGTTACTTTGTTTTATAGTCTTTAGTAGTTTAAATTTTAGAAAAGTTGATTATTTAGAAGTCTTATAGTTTAGGAAAGTTTGGTTAGTATGTCTTTTAGGTTTTTAGAAGTTTTTAAATTTAGTAAGATTCTATTATAGAGTGTTGTAAACTTATTTAAAGGCATCTATCTCCTATATTTTATAGTAAAAAATTTTAAGAATTGTGTTGAATTATTGGGTGGTTTCCCAAAGTGTGGTTATGGCTGTGGCTGTGGCCATGCTCTCTTCAAGGGTTGATGCCATCTTTTAGGCTCCCTTTTTCTCCATGTGCGTTATAACACATCAAGGTGCACGCGTGAGTACTTCTAACCCTCCCTCCCTTTCTAACCTCTTCTTTCTCAGGTATCTCTCTTATCTTCTCCGTCTCCCTTAGTCTCTTTTTCCCTTAAAATTTCTTGTTAGTTTTCATCAAAACCTCTATTAAAGGAACTTTTTTTTTTGAAATTTCATGGTCTGGCTATTCAAAACTTGTCCAAAGCTATAAAATTTTAACTATTGACCCTTTAAACTTTGTACTATGAAAAGCTTCGGAATTTTTTGACGTGTAAGAGAGGGCATTTTGGTTTTTTTTTTGGATTTTTTGTCTAAAATTATAGAAATACCCTTTTAAGTTCTTTTCTTCTCATTCAAAATCCTCTTAATCCTTGTTTTATCATTTTGATTTTTGATTTATAAGATTTAGTGGCTACTTGTGTGTTTCTAAATCCTATTCTTGATTTATTTGCTTTTACATGCTTTATTTTAAATTATTTGAGGGTTTGAGAAATTTTGCTACATCAATTTTGGCATTAGAGCAGATTCTAGCTAATTCTTGTTTGTCTAGGGGTCCTTCTCTTACCTAGTTGATTTTTCACATTATTTCTATGGCACCTATCAAAAGCTTATGTCGCTTCCTAACTTGTTCATAATCTCCGAACATTGAGGGAAATAAACGACATTATGGATTTGTTCATGGATTCTATTGAGGTTGAGTTAGAAAAAATAAAATTGGTTATTTTGTAACTTTCATCAACTCTATCTATCTTTATTTTTTCAGTGTCAACCCCAATCATAAGTAAAGCTATTGACAATGAAAAAAATGGTGCGGTGTGTATATTTCCATCCATTCCTCTACATCCAATTATGCATCAGATCAAGCCTACAATTCAAACTTTGTCAAGAAGTGAGAAAGATTCTAGTTCAATCTAAGGATAGAAAGAGGTCCAAGGAGCTGTCCAAAAAATGAAAGAATCAAACCAAGCATGATGGCGCATGCAAGACTTCAATCTTATGTCTTCTTCCTACCTCGGAAGAAAGATGTGGACAACGAAAATAAGCTTTTGTATATGTTTCACCACACAAGAGGGTAAGTTGTGTGGTATGTATGAATCATTTTAATTTGTTCAAGGGGTGTGGGGATAATTTTGTAACAAGTCCTCTTGTGCCTAGGGCAAAGTGGAAATTTTGTGTATTGGTTTACAATTCATTATTTTTTCATTTATTGAGGTTCTAAAGGCAACAATGCCCCTCTCACACAAGCTGTAGATAATCACTTTGTTTTTTAATCTTTAATATTTTAAAATTTAGGAAAATTGATTATTTTGAAATCTTGGAGTTTATAAAAGTTTGGTTAGCAAGTCTTTTAGATTTTTGAAAGTTTCTAAATTTACAAAGTTTTTATCATATTTAGTTTTGTAAGCCTATTTAAAGGCATCCACTCTTCCATATTTTTCAATGACGAATTTTTAGAATTGTGTTGAATCATTAGGTGGTTTTCCCAAGTTTGTGGTTGTGGCCTTGTTCTCATCTCTAAGGGTCGATGTCATCTCTTAAGTGTACCCCTTTCTCTCCATGTGGGTTGTAGCACACCAAGGTGCACATGTGAGTACCTCTCTCCCTCCCTCCCTCTCTCACCTCTTCTCTCTCTCAGTATCTCTCTTATCTTCTCATTCTTAGTCCTTTATCTTATATTATTTCTTATTTTCTTCTCCTAAAGATTTCCTGAAACTTTCATTAAAGAATCTTTTATTTTATGAAATTTCATGATTTGGCTATTCAGAACTTGTTCAAATCTCATGAAACCTTAATGGTAGACCCTCTGAATTCTGCACTACTGATTTGAGAAGTTTAAAATTTTCTTGATGTGTCAAAGGGGTATTTTAGTACTTTTTGGACGTTTCAGTTCAAAATTACAGAAATACCCTTTTGATTCTTTTCTTATCTTTTTTTATTCTAAATCCTCATAATCCTGTTTTATCATTCTATTATTTGATTTCTAAATTTAGTGGTTACCTGTGTGCTTCTAAATCTTATTATTGATTTATTTGCTTCCGCTTTTTTTTTATAAATTATTTGAGACTTTGGGAAATTGTGCTGTAGCATTAGGCTTGCCAATTGGTGTGTATGCATATGGATACAAGAACAGTTGGCACTGGTCTATTGGAGAGGGGTTCATCTGATTTGTTTACATTCTTTGGGTAGCTATTATAAATATTGTTGTCTGTTTATTTTTCTGGTTGGATAATTAGTTCCATTTAAGTAGGCTATTGTGTTGAATTTTGCTGTAAATTCCTGTTTGACCACTGTCCTGTTTTTGTTACTTTTGGATTTGTTCTAAATTTCATTGTTTTAGCTGTTGACTCCCATTCTTGTGTTGAACATGGTCCTGACCTTCTCATGTGGTGGACAGTGGTGGAAGAGACCTTAGTGGGAATAAGCGCACAAACAAGGAGCAGTCCTTTGATCAGAAATTTGACAAACTGAATGAGGCTCTGCGCGTAAGCTGCAAGAAGGGTTACCCAGTTCGAGTTGTGAGGTAAGATTCATAATAGTGAAGACTTTCATGCTTTGATAACATGGAAAATACATCCATGAGGTGCTGAAGTTCCCCATCGTGTTCATAAAACGTCACTAAGTAAAACCATATCTAAGACTAATCCTAATTGTTGAAAAACTCAGATTTTAAAGGATGTGTGCCTCATTATCTGTTAAGAAAGGACACATTGTCTAGTGAATAATTTTGGGTCGTCTGTCCAAAGTGACTCTAAAATCCAGGTTTGTTTCTACTGTAGGTCCCAAATTCTGCAATTTGAATGGCGACTAGTATAGGTTAGAACAGCTTCAATGATCATACCCTTGGAGTCTAAAAAGTATTGCTTCTAGGTGTCCAAAATGAAGCTTGTGAATTAGTTATGATGATCTACTTTTTTCTGAAGAGTCATGAGACTTGTCACTGTATCTAGCTTGAACTAAATTTGCTGACAAGGTTAGGACTCTTCCCTTTTTCATCTTGGGTTATTAACTGAATTTAGGATATCAATAAAATATAAATTGATGTTTACACAAGCTTCTATTTGGCTAAAATCTGTAAACCAAAATTGTCTTTAAAGAAGGAAAAGTTCACTGAACTCATTTTTCTATGAAAGGGTGAAGTCTTATTGACGAGGTTTCCTTAAAGTTAATCAAGTTGACTGTACGCTTGGAAGATCCATTTACTACCTGCTAGTTGTGTGTAAACTGAAAGGAAATGGGGTTCTCCTTTGTTTTTAGCTATAATTGTTTAATGAAGAATGGACTGTGTCGGTGCAGGTTTCTAGATTCTTTATTGAAATATATACTCGTTGAACAGGTTGTATTGTAGTTACCATATTAGTTAGCTGTTAACGAGAGAGTTCTTTTGGCAGGCCTGGGTTCAAAACTCATCTTCACCTACACTAATAAATTAACCACTAACATTTACCTATCCCAAAAAAAAAAAAAAAGAAGCTTTGTTCCACCTGCAATATCCAAGTCCCATGAGTCTAATGTTATCCTGTCACCACCATTAGTTGCCCTATTTGGAGTCATTCAAGTTGTACGAAACTTGTATTGGGTCCAAGTGAGTCAGTGTCCAATAGCCTCTTTGTTTGAATGTTATTAATTTGGAGATGCACTTTTTCAGTTTGTTTTATCCTCTTGCTCTTATTTTATACTATAAGCCAAAGCATTGTACATTTTATGGCATTTTCTTTTGTTTTCAATGGGCAGGTCCCACAAGGAGAAGCGTTCTTCCTATGCACCAGAAACTGGGGTGCGGTATGATGGAATTTACAGGATTGAAAAATGTTGGCGCAAAGTTGGAATTCAGGTTCCATTGTCTCTCTTTTAACTCTTGAGAATCAAATGTTTGAGATGCCCATTTTGTTCTTTCTTGTTGAACTGGTTTCTTAATGAGGTTTTGGTACATCAGGGTTTTATGGTATGCAGATACCTGTTTGTTAGATGTGACAACGAACCTGCGCCGTGGACAAGGTTTGTGCCTTTCACTTGGCTTTTCTGGCCCAGGAGTACTGTTTTTATAGAACTATTAGTTTTTTCTCTTTTCAATGATCTTCTTTAACTTGACCTGTAGTGATGAGCATGGGGACCGCCTAAGACCTCTACCTATTATTCAAGAACTAAGGGAGGCGACTGATATCACAGAAAGGAAAGGATGTCCATATTGGGATTATGATGTGAGCAAATGCTATCTCTGCTCTTTTTTGGCTTTTGTTTCTACTTGTGCTCTGAAAATTCTCACTTTTGGAGAAGTCTATGTTCAGCTGTATTATGGACTAGTCACCGTTCCAGAGTATTTAAATATTATCAGGAAATTCTCACAGCAAAAGAAATGACTCTTTTATCTCAACTGTATTACATTACTTCTGTTTCTCTGATTGTTTGGTTGTTTTAGTCTAATCATCTAAAGTATTTAAATCTCGCATGCTGTAGCTTTATGTACTTGATGTATCTGTTTTTGTTTTGTAGGAGGAAGAAGGTTGCTGGAAATGGAAGAGGCCTCCACCAGTTAGCAGAAAACCAGTGAATACTGAAAATTCAGACAGAAAAAGGGTGGGGAGGGGCATTAGGCAAGCACAGAATATGTCTGTAAGAGAGAAGCTCCTGAAAGGTTTTCTTCGTTTGTTATGCACACAACTTACTCATAACTTATTCATAGCTATTTTTAGTGTTTGTTCCAATTTTCGAAGATATTGGTACATCAGGATCCTGAGTAACATAATTTCTGAATCACCAATATGTACCTAGTTCTGTATTTTTTTGGCACGAACTTTGTACCGAACTAAGTCCAAGCCAAGTTTTTCGATTTCTAAACCTCAGTTTCAACAATTTTTTCTTAATCATTGAAGTTTCTCCATGTCTGTTAAAAGGGAAGAGGAAAATCAAGTCTTGCTGAAATGAGAATAATGTCTGAAAGTTATTTCATTTATGTTTTTTTGGGTGCTTGATTATGCAGAATTCAGTTGCCTAATCTGTAGAAAGGTGATGACTCTTCCACTTACAACCCCCTGTGCTCATAATTTTTGCAAGCCATGTTTGGAGAGTGTCTTTGCTGGTCAGACTTTTGTGAGAGAGAGGACATGTGGCAGACGAATGCTCCGGACGCAAAAAAATGTTATGAAATGCCCATCATGCTTAAATGATATTTCTGACTTCCTCCAAAATCCTCAGGTATAACATACACTTTGGTATAATTTATATGATGTGTTTATTCTTACACTGATGAGGTAGCAAGGAAGGGAAAGATGTGTCTTTAATAACAATAACATGTAGAGAACATTCTCTGTGTGCTTTTGTTTAACCATGATATGCATCCCTACAAGGAAAACATCTGATGCTTAAATTAAGACTGTCAGGGAGTCCCAAATATTTGGGCCAAGGTTTAGGTGTTGACATTTAACCTTTCATATGTTTTTCGACGGACATCTGGTTAATTTTGTCTGAGGATTTGATTGCATCAGGTCAACAGAGAGCTGATGGATGTGATAGAATCGCTCCAACAGAAGAGTGAGGTGAACATGGAAAATACTGAAGAATTGAGTGATGAAACTGATGCAACTGAGAATCATGATGCTTTGGCTGTAGGCACTTTAGTCAGCACTATAGACTCTGCAGTGCTGGAAGGTAGCAGTGAAAACTTACAAAATCCTCCAACCGAAAACAAACTGAAGTTCACTTACAAAAGGAAGAAAGCTGATGGTGGGAATTGTTCATTGATGCCAGATGATAGGGATAGGAACAAAATATCTGTAGAGAAGCTTGATGCTGTGAATGAAGGAACAAAAATTAGCACTGTCAAGTCTGGAATTCTCGACAGTCAGAATAAGGATTTGCAAGCTCCTGGAGCTGAGAGGGAATGTAAGTGGACTTACAAGCGGAAGAAAGCTAATGGTGGGGATAGGCCATTAGGGGATGTTGGGGTGAAGACAAGGAGTAGGAAAGCTAAGGTGGCAGTTGAAGGAAATAATTCACCCTCAAGTCCTCTCCATGTTGGTTCAGATGATGACTTTGAATGATGTTTGTTTTCAAAGAACTGTTGTCAATGGGTAGTAGATTTTTATTTTTCTTTGAAAAATTCAAGAAACTGATTTTGCCATTTGGGTGTACAAATTACAATACTGCTGCTGGTGGAATATCTTTTTGAGGACTTGAAGAAATCCAGTGGTGGACGTTCAATGTAAATTAACTATGTTAAATGTTTCCAAGTTTTGAATGGTAGCATTTTTGCGAGTTGAATTGTTTATCCATGTCATTTTTTTGGTTCCCATAATTGAATTGGAACTTTTGTAGAATATTAGTGGGTGTTCATTTTTGGTATTAGTCATTGTTTTCAAATGCCTTACTTTTTTTACATACGAGTTGAAATAAGATAATTCATGTTCAAGATGTGCCTGAAAATGGGATAACTGTATTATGTAAACCCACTATCTTTGTTAAACTAAAAATCAAATTTCCTAGTTGAATGAAGTAGCTAACTAATCACTATTTTAGTCCCCCCTCTCAAATGAGAACAGTGGCAAGCCCAGAAGGATTGTTAACTGTACCGTACATACTCTCAGGATCAAATTACCTTGAGTCATCTGAAGCTATTTCAAGTGCCACTGTATGATGCAGGTTTTGAGGGGTGCAGGAGGGAGCTTGGGTGTTGACATTCTTGATGATCTGAGCAAACTTCCTTGGGTGTTGACACTCTTGATGATCTAAGCAAACTTCCTCGCAACGAGTCACACTTCTGCATAAATTTGGTCTATATTTTAAACTGAATTTAATTCTAACCCTGCTAATGTAGAGTCATGTAGTTGGGAATTCAACATCGAACTCTAAAATGTATGCAACCTTGTAATGATTGGTTGATTGGTTAAGTCCAAAATGCAGATCAAAAGAGTTAAAAGAGGTACTGTGAAAATTTTGAGGCAAGAAGTACAGTGGGGATAATAATGAAAGTTAAAGAGTACAGAATCACGTATGCTTTGAGTTACAATATTCCCTTTTCAGTTATGACAAGAAATTACCATTGACAACAATTCACAAGAAATATATATATATATATATATATATATATATATATATATATATATATATATATATATATATAAAATTTAACAGTTGAAAACAAAAAACAAGTTTCACTTGATATTGCCCATCACTTGCAATTGGCTTTGCAATGCGAGCACAATGATATTGGTTCAATAGTACATGATTACAACTAAATGACAAAACATTTGCTAAGATGCTGAAGGTCATTGGAAAGAAGAGACCTGATTCCTTAAAAGAAAACCGAAACACAACAAAGATCTTGAGGCTCTTTCTCTTTAATATGAACTACTATGCCCATAAATGAAGGCTTAGATGACTTCCCAGTTCACACATGTTACACATACACAGGCGTTTACATGTGTGCAATATATCTAACTAAATAATGCCCCGTCCCATATTCTTGATGGCATGTAGCTCACCTCCCATTTGAATACTAATTTTAATGGCATAACTTATGCAAGTTGGTGGTCATTGACTTACTTAATTGCCAGACAAGCATTCGTAGGACTAACCAACTTCAGTGGTTAAAATCAACTTGGAATGACGTGGGAATTGAGTTCTGGATGACCTTTGATGGGCCTCATGTGGAATTTCGTAGGATCTCAAAGCAAAACCTACTAATGGTGTTGGAATGTATGTCCATGACCCAAATTGTTATTGAGTTGCAACGGTTGGAATTCAAAGACATGCCTTGCGGTTGGATAACCGCATAAGCATCCACTTGTACAAAATGTTGGAACCGTTTGGTGTAGGTTGTTTCCCCAATCAAGACACTAATGGAAGAAAATGAAGAGTTTAAAATGTCTAAGACGTTTAGAGAGAGACACCGTGAAGATTTATATCGTTTTAAGGAACCCTTTGAGAATCTATAACAGGGCAAGCCTCCTAACATTGAATGGGCGAGATAAGTTTCCCATTTTCTCTTAAGTTTTTTCCTTTCTAAATGTCATTGGGTTTCTGTGGTTAGTGATTACCAAGTATCTCATGACCACTCTCTACACCAAATTCTCTAAAGATGTTTTTGATCCACATTCTAAATTACCAACAATGGTATTAGAACATAGTCTAAGGAAGATATTAGATATATATGGTTGGACGTTGGATTGGATCTTGGAGAACAAGTAAGTTTTTTATTTTAAAATATTTTATTTATTGAGTTTCTTTTCATATTATCATCTCCAAAATTTTAAAGTCAACGTTCAGACAATTTCGGTGGTCAACACGTATAAAAAAAAATCAACAAATTGAACTGCACCTTTTCACTTCTGTTTATTTTTTTGCCACATGTCAACCATGGAAATCTGTTGAACGATATTTGAACTTTAACAATTTGGATAGGATCAGGGATGGACTCTTCTTCTTGCCAAAACATTGGGTTGAAACTGAATATGTGGGTTCACCTCTCTTCCCAGTTTGACAAATTTTTTGGATAAAATTTGCTTTTAAAGGAAAGAGGGTTCTACTTTAAAATTGAAATCTTATCTTCCCATTATTTTTGGTGCATTCATGACTAGGGACCCACTTTATTTAATTTTTGTTTTATCTTGAATCATCTCAAAGCAAAAAATGTGTAAACTCCCGAATCCCTTCATAACGGAACTCGTTTTTTTTTTCAAAAAATGGTCAAAATCCATCAAAAGACTTATGGGACTCATTCCTTAGAACTATATGTTGGGGTGTCTTTTATTTACGACAAAAATATTTTATTTGGCAGAAATTATAATTGAAAATTTCCACTAAAGCGCCCCCCCTTTTTTTCGTAAAAATCCATGTGTGTAATAATTCCATATTTTGTTGAAGTTTATCTAAATTCTTGTATACTAAACATGTGGGCTTATTGCTTATAGTACATATGTAAAAATGAAAAAAAAAGATAAAAAAAAGAAGAAAGAAATGGAGGTAAGTTACTTACCTTTGGTTTATATGGTTGCATATCCCATGACTATGGGATTAATGCAAATTTGCTAGTGAAATATGTAAGTATGATGGATTTAGAATGATCGAAGTTATGCAAGTTGCAAGAGTAAACCCAATATGTGGCATGAGACTTTGTCGAAGACTATGGTTAGTCTTAATGAAACATACAGTTGCAATCAGTTTAATATGCCTAGAGGATATCCAATCTATATTTTCAAACTATATGGAAAGAAATTCTGTTGAAAGGATTTGGGGAATATCCGGAATAAACGACAAGTGTGATACAATTTAGTTGGTTTATTGAAAGATAATACACAAGGTAATATGGTAGGTGTTGATGGGGTAACGGAAGCTAACCCAAGAGAATTTTATGTACAAGATTCACAAGATAGTGCAAAAAATGACCTGAATAGTCATCTATGACCTACAGTATAATGGAATGTTGGAATGTATGTCCATGATCCAATTGTTGTTGGGTTGCAATGGTTGGAATTCAAAGAGATGCCATGCGGTCGGGTAACCGCCTAGGTAGCCACCTGTACCAAACGTTTGAACCGTTTAGTGTGGGCTTGCTTCCCCAATGAAGAGTTTAAAATGTCTAGGACGTCTGGAAATATACCATGAAGAGGTGTATTGCTTTAAGGAATCCTTTGAGAATCTATGAAAGGAAAAGTCTCTTAACATTGAACAGACAAGATAAGTTTCTTCTTTCCATATATTATTGAGTCTTGTGGTTGGTGTTTACCAAGTGTACATCTCACGGCCACTCACCACACCAGATTCTCCAAGATGTTTTTGATATTTATCCTAGAACACCAAGAAATGGAAGTTAATGTTTTTAAGTTGTTAGCCCATTCCCCTTCAAGCCTTGATTGGAATTTGAGTTTCGTTGAAATCCAAGAGTGGTGGACTTAGCTGAAGTGTCATCTCTTATGGACAAGTTGAATTTTATTCCGTGCCTCAATCTGAAGTTGTTGCCAAGCCAATTTTGAAGATCTCTTTTTATGAAATAATATATTTATGTTATATATTAATTTGAGATGCCTCTATAGAAGTTTTCAAAAAATTAGAGGATTCCCAATCTGAAAACCTTGACAAAGCTTAAGAGGATCAACAACAACTGTTGGGAAGATGGCAGGACTTTAACACACGCATATGATAATAGCAAAGTAAGGAAAGAAACAATCAGGACACAACAAACATGAAAGATTTATGTAATTCGATTCTTTGGTTACATCAATGGGGCAATGTAGTCGTTTCTCCATTACATGGGGAAAGGAAAGAGCCTCAACAATTGCTTTGCTTAAGCTCTCTCAAAAAAGCCCACTTCTTAACTCTGTTACATCTTTCTCCTCACTTATTTCAAATCATGTGAAGAAACAACATTGTTTTACATTGTGAAGAAATCTTGTTTTCTCACGTTGAATACACCCTATTAAGTCTTTTGAGGTCGTTTCAATGAAGAACTGGAAAAGATTAGGTATGGAAATCAGCTTTTCCTGATGTATTAGAATGGCATCTGGGGATGGACACATCAGCATTGAAAAGTGATCAGCACCCCCAAAAAGTGAAAGTCACTTTTCAGTACTGATGTGTCAGCCCCCTGATGTCATTCTAATACATCAGGAAAAACTGATTTCCGTACCTAATCCCCCCCCAACCCCCGAAAAAAAAGGTACTTAGGATCGTCTGTGGCTGTAGGTCGTGCTACTACTGTGTTGCATTGACGAGCATCTAATGCATTGCAAGAAAATGACAACCATTTCAAATTGTCTCAGAGAAGACAATTTTCTGCCATTTATAGGAATGATTGCCATTTTCTTGCCACATGTCATGTGCTGATCAATGCAACACAGTCGCAGCATGACCAATGACCACAGACCATCCGGAGTGAAAATAAAAGGGGTCCTGCCTGCCAAAATCGTTCATGGGCGTGGAAACGAAGTCACCTTTGTAATCAACTTCATAGTTACCCATCCTCTTCTCTTGTCACTCATCAAAACTTTACTATAGTGACAAATGTGTATATTTTCGATTTGGTCTTTTATTCACGGACTGTCTCCATTCACATTTTGGTTGTTCAAAACCGTACTTATGGAGATCGATGGACGTAATAAGGTTCATGTATGATTGTGAGAGGATTTGAAATAAGTAGTTAATGTTACCCCTCGACGACGGCAGTTGGGGACGATGTATTTAAACTTCTTTATCTAGAAGGGTTTAAAGCTCAAATCCTATAGGTGGACAAAGCTTCAAGGATAAAATGCTGTAGATGAGATTGGAGAGTTGATGTTTATTATCCGTTTGATGATAACAGTTGAATGGTTCTTAAAAAATTACATCTTTCAATTTAATAATGTGGGGGTAGTTAGAGTTTATGACAGTAACTAATGAACGAAAGGTAGGACAAATGTAATATTTTAATCCTTTTATTCTTTGGTTGCTGATGTTGAAAGGAGAATGAAAAAGACAAGATAAAGTTGACGATGTTGTTCTTCAAATCCATTATACCAATATTGTTTCATAAAATTTAGGGGTCGCAACTGGTCCGGTTCGACTGTGTTGGGAAAGTGTCTCGAATTCAACCTGGGTGTACGTGTGATCCTGAGAAAAATTCAAATGACCAGTTTATTTTTTAATCTGTATTTTCTATGTGATTCAGGTTTGATCCACCTGGTGTGAAGAATAAGGTTTTTTGTGGGTTATATGGGATTTCTTGGGAACTGTATTGACATATTTTTATTGTTGATGTAGAAGAGACAACATAAGCTTTCCATGAATAGAGGGACCAACAAAAGTTTACAGACAAGTTGGGCAAAAAACACTAATAGAAATTATGAGCCCCAATGACGGAATTGGGTGAAATTTGGTGAACTTAAGGGAACTGTCACAAGGATCAAAACTCCCATGAGCACCGCTACTTTTCGCATAAATTTCTTTGTTAAGACCTTCAAATCAGCATTTTTGTTATTTTTAATAATTTTTCTTTTCGTTATAATTTTCAATTTAGAAGTCAAAATAAAATCACGGTTGTTCTAAGATGTTTCTTAGTGATCATAAGATTTGATTTTGTTATTATCTCAATTTTGCAGTTTTTAGTAAAATTTATCAAGTTAGCCTAATTTCGTGCCTAACACGAATTAGGGTTTCTTTTCTCTATTTAAAACATTGTAGCCTTCAAGGCAATTCAGTTTTTTAATTAATAAAAGTT
>JAOXJP010143408.1:0-13299 GCA_025762735.1 Platanus orientalis | reverse complement strand
ATCGGATGTGTATGCATCCGATTTCGGTTCGTTTAATAATCGGATATCTAATAATCGGATCGGATTTTAAACGGAGTTGGATATATGAGCATCCGAATTTGCTTTAATCTGATCAGATTCGGATCGGATTCAGATGCTTAGCCGGATAATTGACAGCCCTATGCATACATAGCTTCTTGATTACTTACCCAACTAAAATATTTTATTGAATTCATAAAGAAGGATGTCATTGTACATATACACATGTAATTTTGGTAATTATTAATGCAAGCTTCTATTAATTGGAAAAAAAGAATGGATAGTTCAGATAACACGACTATGGTATTCTTTCCTCTTCTGAAACTAAAATAAAATTGCTTGTATGGTTTTCCATTTTTAGGTTATATTTTTACTGTCTATTCCTTGCTAGTTCTTTTATGGTTTGATAATGGCATGTGGCATGATATTTATCCCTTCATTGGTTTCCTTTATTTCTATTGTTTTAAGTTGAACTATGTTACTTTTTTACTTTTTGGGTTCTGGTTCAAGTGTTTATCCTATGCAAGAATCTTATATTCATTTTCCTATGTACAGGTTACACTATGTATGGATTGACATAGGGACACCAGACATTTCTTTTTTAGTCGTGTTGGATACTGGAAGTGATCTTCTATGGGTCCCATGCGATTGCCGTCAATGTGCTCCGTTGTCTGCCAATCATTACAATTATCTGGTATACCAGCCATCCTTAGTTTCTTATAGTTATTCTTGTTGTCACAAATTTGTTAAAGTCATATAGTTAGTAACTTTGTCTTCTGTTTATATCTTCTCTTCTTACTGCAAACTTTTGTACTTTGTGGTCTCTTTTTTCTCAGTATGGAATGTCATTTTTATTTTAGGAATGCAAGTGAATCATTTAAACAGTTTTGACTTTTTACAACTTATTGATGTACATCTCAATTAGAAGTAATTGGTTATAATACGTTAACTTCCAATACTTAGTTGTTTGGGGCTTTTATTTTGCAGGGTAAACATTTGGGATTGTATAACCCATTTGGATCTACCACCAGCAAGCATTTGACTTGCAGCCACCCATTGTGTCGATTAGGCTCGAAGTGCAAGAATCCAAATGATTTTTGCACTTACACTATGAATTATATGACCGAGAATTCTTCAAGCTCTGGATTGCTTTTTGAGGACATGTTAAATTTGACTTATAGCAACAATAATGTATCCAGAACTTTCTTACAAGCTCCAATCATTATAGGGTTTGTTTTATTATTCTTTCTATGCTTACACATTTCGTCTTTGCCAATTTTATCTGTTTATTTAATTGGGTTACTATGAATAATATTATTTATGTTCTCTGTTTTCTTTGACACAGCTGTGGTAGAATGCAAACGGGTGCTTTATTGGGTGAGTTGGTGGCTGATGGTCTTATGGGCTTGGGACTGGGTAGCATTTCAGTTCCAAGTATCCTTGCGAAAGCGGGACTGGTTCCGGACTCCTTCTCCTTGTGCTTTAAAAAGGATTACTCTGGGAGAATTTTTTTCGGGGATCAAGGGATTGCCACTCAACACTCAACTCCACTCCTACCTGTGGATGATAAATAGTATGTATTTTATACAAATTTTGAAAATTTATTTTTATTGGTTTATGTGCATTAATTGAGATGTTTTTCTTGCTATTTTTGCTTGTTAACTGCTTTAATTTTCTTAATCCGCTTTTCTTGATTAGCTTATTATTTTGTGCAGTTTAACATATATTGTTGGAGTGGAGAGTTCTTGCATTGAGTGTACCTGTGTTGGGAAAAGTGACTTCATGGCACTAGTTGATAGTGGAACATCATATACATTTCTCCCAGAAGATGTATTTGAAAACGTAGCTGCTGAGGTACCTTTTCTTTTTTGCATGTAACTATTAAAAGAACATCTATTTTTGTTTTAGTCGAACTAAAGTAGTTACTCTTTTAATAATAGTTTGATAGGCAAATGAATGCCATGAGGTACCAAGACCCCCCATGGGAGTACTGCTACATGTATAGGTACATTTGCAAGCTAGATGAATTATCTTTCAAAGTTCTGTTTAATTACCAAAAAAAAGTTTTGCTTAAATTCTAATTGTTAGTTGCTTTTAATGCTTAACAGTTCACAGGTGTTACTTGATGTTCCTTCTATTACCTTGGTGTTTCCTATGAACAAGAAGTTCGTGGTCCATCAACCTGTTATTGTATTCAGTGAAAATCAGGTTTGTCTCCGTAGTCTAATGCGGGTTTGATTTTCTTTCATTTCTCTAGATTTTTTTACCAAAACAAATGAATATTAGAATATATATGGAATGAAAATTTACACCCACAATAATGAAGGGAATTCGGAACTACCATTAATTGAATTCTACTAAGTTTGGTGGCTTCTCTGCTAATGAGCTCTTGATGCAACACCAACCAAAAATACCAATTAAAGAACTACAGCAAGCAAGACTGAAGATACTAGGGTGTACCAAGGTTTGTAAGGGTCTCCCTCATACTAGAAGATGGACTGGTATTGGGTCAAATCAGAGTCAACATAAGTATCAAAACAGGTTCTGTTTAGGGTTAAAACAATGTGGCATCAAGAGGGTTTAGTGAAGTTTAGATTAGGAATGGACTGAGGCTGTTTTGGTATGGGTATTGGACTGAAACAGCAGGGTGAACAGTCAAACGGGTTCTGTTTTGGACATAAAACAGCAAGGGTGTGTTAGTGGTTTGGCTCAGGTAGCAGGCTGTATGGTTATAGGGTAGATGACTGAAACAGTAGGGTATGAAGGACTATTTTTATTGGGATTTTAACTGGAGAAGATACCGGCTGTGGAGGCTTAGACAGGGTATCGAGTAGGTTCAGCCTTTAGCAGGTGTAGGCTGTAATCAGGTTAACAGGGTAATCTGGGCAGCAACTTAGGATATAACTGAGGGTAATAAGAGTGGCTGTGGGGGTCTCAAATAGGTAACTTAAGGACTGAACAGCAGGGGTTTGGGGTTTAATTCAGACATGGCATAAGAGGCAAAACAGAGAATTGTAGTGTGTTGGGGTAAGGATCTGTAAAGTTTAGCTTATGGACAGATTCTGGACTTAAAGACGGTTTCCAAGCATGAAACACCAATGCTGATTTAGGAGATAAATTTGTGGTGCACAGTGGCTAAAATCAAGAACAAAGCAGTGGACTGTTTTCCAGAGTTCTAGCACTCAGAACAGTGGCTATTTAAAGAGACAAACAGGGGTATTGCTGGAACAACACAGGGTGTAGTAGGTTCAAGAAAGCAATAAAGGATGGTTCTTGAAGCTGTTTAGTGGATGACTCAGAAAACCAGTAAACAAAACAGAAAACAGCAAGAGGAAAAGAAGAAGAAGATGGAAAGAAGAAGATTAAAATAAGAAAAGAATGGTACCCGGTGTGGGTAATCACCTATCTCACAAGCCCTTGGACATCACTATCCTTGGGATCAAGTTTAGGCACCAAAAAATTGAAGAGAAGTCCCACTCATGGAGGGTAAGAAACCAGCAACAAATTTTATTAATTCCATTATACCAATACAAAAATGTGCAGCCTTATCTATAGGCATACAAACTAAAAAAATAGCAAAAAACCAAATTAGAAACACCTAAACTACTAGCTTACTTGATAAGACTTTCCTAAACTCCAAATTACTAAAACATGACTTTCTAAAAGCAAAAGCTGCCAAAATCAATCCCTTTTAGAGGATTTCGACCAGTTCTAGGGCCTCACTTTGACTTGTTTTTGTTCTTTTTTTTTTTTTTTTGTGAGATAAATGGCGGAACTTTATTGAAAATTAAAGGAATCAGAACAAACAAAGACTAGAACAAACACACCAATGGAGCCTCGACAAGACTGTGAAGGACAAAACAAAAAAAGAAGAAAATAAAAAGGAAAGAACCCACAAGAAAAAAAGAACATTACATCTCCTCACACTAATCCCACTCCCTCTCTATAAAATCCGCCCTAACCTAGATCCAATCAAAAAGGTTTCTATAAATATATAAGATCTCCACATGACTCCTCATCTTTCCCTAAAAAATCCTAGAATTTATTTTCCTTCCAAAGACCTCAACAAATGGCCCTTAGAAAGTAAGACCAAGTGATTGAAGGTAATCCCTCCAAATCATGAATCCACCAATCCGAAATGAAATTACAAAAATGGGAGGGAAAGGACAAAGAATTACTAAGATTAGAGAGAAAAAAACCCCAAACCGTGCCAAGGAACAATAAACAAAAATATGATCCATTGATTCCTCCTCTGTCAGGCAAAAGACACATTTGTTAGCCAAGTTCCAACCCCTACTCTACAAATGATCAATGGTAAGAATTTTATCCAAAAAGCATTCCACAAAAATAATGAAACTTTTGAAGGGATACCCGGAATCTAAATGTTTTTATATGGGAAAGAAGAAAAACTATTCCCGACTTGAAAATAAATCTACTTTTCCTAGAAATAACCCACTCTCAACCACCACCCAAATTAGGATCGACTTTAAACCCTCCAGAAGACTCTAACATCCTACACAACTTTCCCATCTTAGTCATTCAAATTTCTACTGAGCCTTGTAATCCAAATTTTAACCAAAACACCAAAGAAATTCAACACCAGCACCTTGGGATCAGTCGTGAAGGAGAAGAGGGTTCTAAAAGAATCCTTTAAAGGAGGAGCCTCTCCCACCCATTTGTCCTCCCAAAATTTAATATTTTTACCCAAACCCAACTTAAACCGAATAAATTTCCAAAACACCTTTCTCACCTTTTGGATAGATTTCCAAATGCCACTATGCCTTCCCCTCACCTCCTTTGTCTCCCACATAGAAGACAATACAAATCTTGCCACCATAACCCGACGCCAAAGACTCTCCCTCTCAATCCCAAACCGCCATGGCAACTGCAGAGTTATTTGTATTACTGAGAGATGGAAGGCTTTCTTGGCGTTCGTTCGTTTCCAAAAATCCTATGTCCAATGGTTCTGTGAATCCATGGATGTGGCTTGTCGAGAAGTTTATGTGGAGGTTGTTATTAAATCCATTGATGATGGAAAACGGATTATACTTGTGAAAGGGGGGAAGAATGTTCTTGGTAAGGTAACTACATTAGGATCTCGAACATTGGTAGGAATGGGCGCTGTTATTCCGTTCTGATTCCGAGTGTGCTAATGCATCTGGTTAGGCCAATGTGGTCTATCCTCCGAAGAACCTTCTTGGGGTCTCCGGTGAGGGGTGCTATTGAGTCTCCTCCGGTTGTGGCTCTTAAACGGACTTTCCCTCTTTTGTTTGCTATTGCTGGTGGTGGTATGAAGATGGGAAACACGTATGTGTTGACCTGTAGATCGATTTAATCTGGTCGTGTGGTGGGTTCTCATCGTGAGGAGGTGTGGGATCGGGTGTCTGTTTGCATCACTGCATCATCGTCACGGCTTGGAAGGAAATAGCCTGTGGTGTAATGTCTATTATTGGTGATGAACCTACCCTAACCTGGATTCCAGTGGATGATCATAGAGCAGTGTTCTTTTGCTCTAATAAAGAAGAGGTGCTTCGGTCTTGTTGGTGGGGTGTGGATGCCGATCATGAGAACCTGTTCCAATTTCTAGAGTGGAGTCCAGGGATATTCGCTATTTAACCTCGCTCTTTGGTTAAGCTAAGGTGGCTCTGGTTTTGGGGTCTTCCTTTTCATCTCTAGAACATGGATACATTTCAAAAGTTGGGAAATGCCTGCGGGGGCTTGTGTTTGATTGACCATAAAACGTTGGACTGCGAGGAACTCAAGCGGGTGCGATTAGAGGTTGAAAAGGGTGATATTGGTGGCATCCCTTGATTGATCTCCGTATGTGATTTGGGAAGTATCATTTGTTGATTACTATAGAGGGGGATTTCTTGATGGAGCGACGGGGGCCTTTGGCTGATACTTTCGATGGGCTTAAGTCGACTCAGGTGTCCGACCTCTCTATTGCGGCGACTGTGCCTTTGCCGTCTGTTCTAACTAATGGTTTTCTTTCCATGGTGCCTAAGATTGGTACGAATCTCCGTTCAAAATTTGAATCTCATTACCTTGTTTGGAATAATGGTGCCTATTGGAGGTTGCGTGTTTGTAGCCGGTCTCCTCTTTTAGGCCGGAGCTAATGTCTTTAGTTGGTAAGGCCAGGTTTTCTGCGGTTTTTGAGGATGATTATCGGCATGAGGGGGCAAATGGATTGTGTGTGAGGAATGATTTATTGGATTAGGTTGTCCACTTAGGCGATTGCTCTGATGGGATTGGTACTGGGACTGAGTGGCTCACGGTGGGCCCCAAAGGAAAATCCTTAAAAATGGTTGATCATCCAATTACTAGGGACGGGGCACTAGGCTAGGGGGAGGTGTTTGGTCGTATTCCCTAGGGTACTTCGGATGGGGCTTTTACCAGCCAATCCATCTTGAACGGGCCTATTATTAGGGAATAGAGGCCCATTGCCCCTCGAATGGTTGCAATTGATGGGCTAGGCGCTTTTGAAGCCCAAGAGGGTGTTTTGGGGATTTCTTTTAAGAATCCGGCGAATGGGCCTAGTTTTGTGGAATGGAGGCCCATTATCCCTTTGGTGGCTGGTGTTAGTGGGTTGGAATCATCCGGGATCCTTAAAGGTCCCTAGGGGCAGTCCAGCCAAGTCGATGGTAAAGTTGACTGTGAGTTAAGGCGTTTCTCTGTATGGTCGATGCTTGCTGGCTCCTAGTTCATTCCTCTTTGTTGGTCTGAGCAATTTTGCAGGGGATGAGGATCATTGTGTTGATGTGTTTGATGAGGAAATAGTGGTGAACAACATTAGACACCGTGCTGTCTCATTTGCTGATTGCAGGAATAGAGATTGTGTTTCGACTATCGAGGACTCTCTTGGCGATTAGGTATATTGGGTGGATGATTTAGCTTACTCGGTTTATTCTTCTCTATCTCCTGAAGAAGTGGATCTTCTTGAAAATTAGGAGGTACCTGGAGGTTTTGCCTCCGGCTTTGGGATTGGGCATGGAAAAGGCTACCAATGTAGTGCCTTTGGAGATTTCTTCTACTCAACATTCTCCTTTAGTGGTTGTTGGGGGTGGGAAGACGCTATCTCTTCCGGTGACTAATCCTCCTATGTCTGCTCACAACACTATGGTTTTATCCTCTTCTAATTGCTCGGAGGCGAGAGTTTTCACATCTTCTGCTTATCCGGGGGTGACTCTAGAAGGTCTGCTCCTTAATGATCCCGGTGGTTCGGTCAAATTGGGGGTCCTTCATTCTCGGGTTTGTTCTACGAAGTGGGATGGTTCTGTTCCAGAATTCTTAAGCATGGAAATGGGTGGCCCTTTCTCACATTGCAGTCATAGCTAGGAAAAAGCTTTGATTTGTTGCCCTTTGCCTTAGGTACGTTCTTTTGAACATTTGTATTTAGTTTCCAATTTCCAACCTATGTCTTCTATGTCGGATTTGTGCAGGAATGCCATTTTGGTCAATATGAGTGAGGATCTTTTCAATGAAGATATCAGTGCCTACTTAGATCCAAATGCTTTAATTGGGGATGGGGACAAAAAATTGGTTGTATTTGATAGTCATCTTCTTGTTGCGGAGGGTGAGATGGTGGTGTGGACAGAGGCGGATGCCTATCCTTTGATTGTTCGGGGGGTGGTGTGGAACTTTATGCGGTTATCCTAGAACATCATAGGATAAAGGATCATTGCGGTGGTATGGGAGTGCTGGAAAGAGATGAAGATATGTTATCGGAATGAATCTTTAATAAATTGGGTGACTTGGGCCATTTTTTGGGCCTATCTTATGAGGGTTTTGAAGACGAGATCCTTGGTTTGTTCAAAAGGATTGTGATGAGGAGAGATAAAAACACTAGTGAGGAGGCTACAAATTCGGGGTTGTGTAGAAGATTGAAGAATGAATTGAAGAAACTGGAATGCAATGTCAATTATGATCGGTCCGTTGGGGAGTCGAGTACGGGGGAATCAAGGAAAGGTAAGGGTATTATGCATTGTGTCCATGAATCTTAAAATTTTATCATGGAATGTTAGAGAGATGGGAAACAAGGATAAAATAATTGTCACTTATTGGGGGCAAATCTGGATATTTTGTGTATTCAGTAGTTGTCAGCACCCAAATTTTGACTCGGGTCATTCAATAGCATAAAGACAGCATAACAACATTTAGGCATCAAGACTCTAATCACCAACGGCTTAGGAAGAACAAACCGAGACTTTAGGAGGTTAGGCATTCCCAGAGAAGTCTTTCCGGATACTCCAGTCGCAATGAACCAGTTAAAACACCTTATTACAGCCCAAAATGTACCATTTTATGGCAAATCCTAATCTCTTGCAAGATCATCAACAGGACTTTGAGGCTCCACATTCAAGGACCTACTCATGTTGTTTGTAGTTTTCTCAACCTCCATAAGCCTTTTGTTAATGAAGCATCACAGGTGGGAAAATTATCATTTTGCCCTTTTGCCTTCAAAGGCCCAGAACTCACTATTTATCATTCAGATCACTGAATTTTTCTCGTCTATATAAGCCTTCTTGCCGTGAAACATCATAGACAAAGAACTCTCATTTTCATATTTTTTCGACTCGCGGGCGAAAAATTACTGTATTACCCCCTTTTCACCTCTCGACCCTCAAAGGATCCCTGAAACCTCTTCCATTATCAAAATGATGTAATTTCAGACCCTATGCACCCCTGCTTATCCCAACTCCAAGAAACTCATCATAGAGTCGACCCTTATCAAGATTGGCAAACAATCAACCTCTCAACTTAGGTCAACCCTGACTTGAAAATGACCCTTGGAAAAGCTCTCAGAGATTCATCCGATCTCTGAATTCTGAAAGATCAATGGCCACACTTTACCCTTGACCTTAGCTTCAAATCTTCAGGTATAAGAAAAGGACTTTGATATCTCAAAATATGGGCGAAATCTAAAATCTTCCCCAAAGGATCAAAAAGTAGTCCTATTCCCATTTCACTCATATGGAGCCAGCGTGTTCCCCAGTTATCCGAATTAAGACCAGTCGGCGTCGGTCCCTTTTTTCGGAATTGCGAAAACTTAAAAAAACTATCAAAGGGACACGAGTTTTCGTGAAACTTATCAGAACGGATTCCCTCATTTACTCCAAACAGGAATAGCAATTTCGTACCAGGGACTGGATGGTCATCCGACTCCCGGGAGCTCACCTAAATTCCGAAATTCAGTCTGTCAGTGGTCACATCGTCCTAATTCCAATATCTTCAAAGTATCAAATTCTCACTGGATTAGAAATCCCCATGTTCCCCACTGCCACATCTTGTTCAAAACAGAACAAGTTGTTTTCTCCGTATTTGACACACGGAATGCCCTAAAAGATTCTCCCGAACTCAGAATGGGGCAAGGTTAAGCTCATTCATTCGGTCTCTACCCTACCTTCAAAAGACCATTTCATAAAATTGAGTGTTGAAGGAAGTCCGGTAGCTCGATTCCCCTAACCTTCAAGTAACCATGGGAACTCGATCTCGACGGATGACCCCGCTTCGTAAGCCCCCGACGATTACCCGAGAATGCAATGATCAGTTTGTCAGTTTCTGTAGTCCTGATATTCCTCAAACTTCAAAACCTCCAAGCACAGCTCAACGTAGAAATCCACATAAACTACAGGAGCAATTCCCGTCAAGAGATCCCCGTAAGACTAAACGGGTATTTTTGGCGCAGTTTTTAGCTCAAGTGTCGTAATTCAGCATGGTCAAAGGCTATGGTTCACCTGAATCAAGGGTCATCTTTCACCCGACAATTTCTAAAATCAATTTTATCTCCTTGCCCCTCCCGAAATGTATCTGAAAGATTTTCAGGACGAAAAAACCCCGATTTTACCCCCTTTTGTCTTAATTAAGTTCCGGCTGGCTCGTTGCAATCGGATCATCCGTGACTTCAAAACCAAACACTGAGTTTGCCCAATTCCGAGACCAAGAGCCACAGAAAGGGGTCACGCAGTAAAGGTATGGAAAATCGCAAAATAATTGTTGCCCCTTAGTGAGCTAAAGCCTTAAAGCATTTAACTCATTAATGGAATTAAGGTATTTACACCTTAAGGCTAGATTACCAACCCTTGGATGGACATCTTCTCTAGTGCACTCTTACCCCTCACCCTTAGATCTATGTGCTGAAATTCACATCCCTAAGGTCCCACTCATGACCCTCCAAATAGTACCTTGATGCCCCACCTTTGATTTTTGTAACTAACCTACACCTATTAAAGGGCATCTAAACCTACCCCTCTTTGTCCATCTAACCAATGCATGTAAACTAACACTCTCTCATTCTCATCCTCCATTCAACTAACCCCAAAACAATCCTAAGCACTCATCCCTTCAAGACACTTATCTAAGCCCCTAGTACAAATGTCACCCATACACCCCATGATGAATGTGAGCCCTCCACCTCACTTTGGCTAAATACATCTCCACCCTACACCTAGCAAGCCTTAGGATTAATTTTAACCCTACACCACATCACATTTGGGGCTATAAATAGTCCATAATTCGTGATACCTGGGGTTGGCAACAAAACATCCTAATTGCAAAGGGGAAAAGGGAAAAAAGAAGAAAGATTAGCAAGCTTGCATCAACCCTAGGCAAGGTAGGCCTAAACCCAAGTTTAATTCATCCCCCCATCTTCAATACATGTTAATTAGAATGCTGTTATGCTGTTAATTTTATGCTATAATTTTGTTTTAACTTGGGCTACATAGTAGAGGCTCAATAGTCTCTACTTGCTTCTATTTTTTACGCATTGCCATGTTGAATTTATTGTGATTTTTGTAGAGGGATGATTGAGCCCAAATTTGACTATGTTAGACTAGACATATACATTATATACTGTATTTAATTTCATGAATTTAGGAGTTGTGGAAGGCCTTGAGATGGCCTCCCAAATAGACCCCAAAAATCGGGTCCTTTGAGGCCTAGTCTTAGTGAATATTTGATGATTTTCTTTTGAATTTTTCATACATGATCTGATGCTCAAATTTTTATATGATATGCTTGTATATACGTGGCCTATTTCTAGGACCCTTGGAGTTGCACAATGCGATCCCATAAGACTTCCCTTATCCCAAACCTGGGGCCCCACAGTGCTGGGACCCGCTAAACCAACCAAAAAGACCACACAAAGAAGTTGGGCTGATAAGCTTTTCCAACGCTCAATTATCACCCTAAATTAAAATTCAGGCTATGAATAAACGGGCGTTGAGGTAAAATACTGGTGTTAAGCCTGTAAGACAGAAAAAAATGATTTCCCCCCTTTTATTTTCCCTTCCATTAGGGTTAATACTTAACCCTAAGGAACCAACTAGTGAGCCAATTAAAGGGGTCTACCATCCCTCTAAAGACTTAACCCATGAGGGGTCTCCTGAAATTAGAATATGACGAAATAAATGACAGTTTCTGGATTGTTCATAATCCAACGCCTGATTGTCACCCTGAATTAAATTTCGGCGTTGGACAATTACGCGTTAGGAGTAAAAACGGGCATTAAGCCAGAGAAAAATCCAGTAAACCTTGAATTTAACTTAACAAAGTATGAACATAAACATGAGATTAAGACTTGTATGAATGGGAGAAGCTGCCCTAAAAAGGTGGGTATTTGGGGTGCCTAACACCTTCCCCAAGTGCAACCAAAGAAGTTACCCTACATCTTAGGAACTTAGATCAGTATTAAGAGTTAAACTCCTAGACCTTCGGGTCTAGACTTCTCTTCTTCCTCCGAAGACGAGAATCGATGTCCAACTCCATCGGTTAACCCCGAGTTGGTGGCGACTCCCAGAAAAGCCTAACCCTCTTGTAAAAGGGTTGGCGACTTTTCACCCACCGGCATCACGTGCCGAAAACGTGGGCCCAGAAACCAAGGGCGGGAAGGGGGCATTCTGAACCCCATCCCGAATGTCGATGTCCACAGGAGTCCAAGATTCAAGTGATGAATGATAGGGTGGTTAGGGAGGTGTAGGGGGATAGGCCTTGTGATTGGTTGGCCCTCCCTTCGTGGGATGCTTATGGGGGCATTCTCCTTGTTTGGGATGTTGATAAAGTGGAGGTTTTGGACCATGAGATTGGGGCTTTTTGGTTTTTGTGAGATGTAGAATAAAATAAAAGGTGGAGGATTGGGTGTTTGTGGGGGTTTATGGCTCAAATGCGAGATTTAACATGGACGAATTTTTGCAGGAGTTAGATGATATCAGGGCTCTCTGGGTTTTGCCTTGGTGTTTTGAGGGAGATTTCAATCTTATAAGATTTGCCTTTGAAAGGTGTGGGGGTGATTGGAATGACCCTAGTTTGAGGAAATTCAGTGATTTTATCGATAGATGGCAGCTCATTGATAGACCTCTTAAAGGGGCTAGGTTTGGTCAAATTTCCAGCTCAATGCTTGCTTGAGTAGGATTGATCGCTTTCTTTATTGTGGGGAGTGGGAAAAGCTGTTCTTGGATCGTATCCAATTGGCTTTGTGTAGATTTACATCGGATCATATCCCTATTTTGTTAGGGTGGTGTAGGCCGGTCCGTGGGCTTTCGCCTTTCAAGTTCGAGGAGATGTGGTTATCTAAGCCAGACTTTATGGATGTTGTCTCTCAAGAGTGGATTTTTCCGGCAATCCTGGTAGAAGATTTGTCCTTAAGCTAAAATCTCTCAAGGGGGGCTTGAAAGCTTGGAATAGGAACTTGGATCAGTCCCTTAAGACAATGTTGGAGGAATGCAAGGGTAAAGTCCGGGCTTTGGATATGTTGGAGGAGACTTGGTCTCTTGTGAGAGAGAGCGTTTGAAGGAGTTTTTCAAAAATGCCTTGATAGAAGAGATTTTCTGGAGGCAAAGATCTTGGGTTAGATGGCTAAAAGAAGGGGACCGTAACACAATTTGTCCACAAGATGGCTTCCCATAGAAAGAACTCTAATGAGATCTATGACCTTTATATCAATGGAAGGTGGTCTCAGGACCACTTGGAAATTAGATCAGGTATTAAGGATTTTTGTGAAAAGCTATATAAGGAAGATCAATTTACTTGGCCAGAGCTAGAATGGATGGAGTTTGATCGTATTTCTCATACTAGTAGAACCTTGATTGAAAGACGTTTTACTGAAGAAGAGGTGTGGCTTGTTTTTTCTAGTATGAAAGGGAATAAGGCACTGCGGCTGGATGGTTTCTTGATTTCTTTCTTCCAGAATTGTTGGGATATTGTTAAAAATGATTTGATGGATGTCTTTGAGGAATTTTATTATTTGGAAGAATTTTATGAACACTTGAATGATACTTTCTTGGTGCT
>JAOXJP010143397.1:0-13300 GCA_025762735.1 Platanus orientalis | reverse complement strand
AACAGAGCGGAATGGTGGAACAAGATTCGTGTAGCCGACCCCAAATAGTTGGGATAAGGCTGTTTGTTGTTGTTGTAATTTTTAGATTATTTCTTCCAAATGCCAGTTTTTTGTTTTCACTTCTACAAGGACGATATCATTATTGCATAATTTTAATCATCATCTTAATAGTCGTATTCTTCCCTTGATAAATTCCAAATTCATGTTTCTTTATGTTATACCATTATGATATTGTTGCTCTTGTAAATGCAATGATTTTTCTCTTTTTGGGAATCATTTTATTATTCATCCTTAAATACTTGTCTAATGTTAAAAATTTGTAGGATCCAACATTTATGTATTTTCCTAGTTGATTCTTTGCAACCACAAAATAATCCATCAAATCAATTATCTTATGAATTAAAGTTTCTTAAAGTATGAAAAAATGTTTGTCCTACATAATGTTTGTATATTTTCCAATTGGGGATCATTACATTCTTCCAAGATAGGGATCATCTCATTCTTCGGATCCAAAGATTTAATTTTAAAAGTCCTACAAAGGTCTTATGATAATCCAAAAAAATTCTACTTATGTCTATTCCTATTAATTCTAGGGACCTCTTAAATACTTCTATTGACTATTTAAAGACAATAAAAAAAACTATTTGCAAATATTGCATTTTATCAACTTTATTGAAAAAATTGTAATCGCATATTATTTAATAAATTTAAGCTAATGATAGTCAATGTAGCTAAAAGAACTGAAATGATAGCTAATGTGGTTATAAAATATAAAAAAATAGCTAATGTGATTATAATGAATATCGTGATAGCTAATACAACTATAAATAATTGGGCGATAGCCAATGTAACTACAAAGAATAAGGTTAGCCAATGTGGCTAAAATGAATAACTTGATAGTCAATATAGCTATAAAGAATGGCGTGATAGCCAATGTAGCCATAAAGAATGATGTGATAGCCAATATGGCTATAAAAATGAAAAATGAATGAAATAAGGAATAAATAAATGAAATAAATGAGTCAATAACACAATAAATGAAGTAAATGTGACATTATTTGGAATGATGATCACTAAAAAGTATATTTGAAAAATAGATATAAACAAATGCCTTTATAAAAAATGATGGTTATGAGATACCCATGTTGGTGTCTACAAAGAATGGAATAGAAAGATCATTTCGTCTTTACAAAGAATAATGAATAATGCATTTGGTGAGATCCATGTAGTTATCTCTGCAAAGAATAATTTAATACCTAATATTTATATATCAACACAACTTTAATGTACATTATCATTTGTGTCATAAGTCATCCCCATCTATTCAGTGTGGGTGGATTAGTTACGATAAGCTATAGTCTCCCATCCTTCAAATCTCGCCACACCATTGTAGGCATGAGCCTTTAGTTAGTGGATGGGTTGAGAAACTATGCCGGTTATTGAACTAAACCATTCATAGACTGATCTGTGCAACACATAAGCTTTGAATCCCCTTAGTAAGAACGAGACAAATCCCATTAGTAAATGTAAGTGATTTGCATATGAGTGCGCAGTGCATATTGTCATCAAATCCTATATTAATTAGAAAGGGAAACAAGCAAGTCTTAACAACAAAAAATGTATGTTACATGTGAATATTACACTATTAATTGCTCCTTTAATCTTTCGGCTTGAAGCCACTATATTTCCCTAGTAGAGTCGCTAATTTTTTGTGAACGCACTGTGACACTACACATGTCGCGTATGTGGATATGAACAGCCTACAAAGAAATTGGTATCCAATGATTTTATTAAAGTCGCCACCAATTGTTTAGATACAGTTGGACGTCATAAACATAAACATGAAATTTTAATTTTAAAATTGTTTAATTGTTTAGTAACTTCAACTCAATGGTCTGGTATAGAGATTCTTATGGATTTGGAGGTTCGTTTGTAGTTAAGGGAGGTGTTAGGCACCCTGAACTACTCACCCATAAAAGGTGGTTACCTAATTAATTAAAGGGGATATTAATATTATCATATCCACATGCGTGGAATTGAATTTAATTATATACAAGATAAATTTAATATCCCACTTAAAAGACAATGTGTTGAATATTAAATTTGTCTATATATAAATATCATTATATTTTAATTGCCTAGCTCCCTGTTTGCCTACACTAATACCCTGCTCGTCTTGTATTATAGGTGATGATTCTTCACAGTGTTGGACACCGTTTAGTTTAGATGAAATAATAAACAAGGGGTCATAAGTCAATTTTGATCTATTATTTTCTCTAAACTAGAAATTCACTCTAAACAAACCATATCTATCGAAGGGTTTACATTGCACAAATCCGTTGCCATAAGATTACAATTTACATTTAAATTATATATTAAAACATGACATAAATTTAATCAAACTAACTCCACAAATAATTATAAAAAGTGATGTTAGAAATGTAAATTGAGGGATGCGTACCTTTGCTTGTAGTGCATGCCTAAGTGTGCTTGAAGTAGTCAATGTAGTGGGTGTACGCTCTTGGGAAATAAAAAAAATTATAAAATTATATAATATCTAAACTAATATAAACATAAGAGCAACCTGAAAATATATGTGGTGTCTTCTTCTTTTCATCCTCGTTTCTCAAAGCGTGTACATTCCAAAACCACAAATAAGATATAAATGTGCAATGATGAATCATAATTGTAAATTAAAAATTGTCAATAATAAATCACATATTGCAAGTCATGATACCCCAAATACCTGTCATAGTCATAGGTCACCATAGGTCACATATAGATCACAGGTCACCTAAATGTCACATGCTACATACAAATACCACACATATAATGGTTATATGCAAATTACACACACTAATTACACACAGATCCTAGGTCACATGATAGTAACACAATGGTCACACACAAATCATATGCTGGTCACACAGTAGTCACACCGCATGCAGTCACATATAGGTTATAAATATGTTGTAAACACAAATCATGTACCAGTAATATAGGTTACAAACACCGTTCGCATAATGGTTACACATACATCACACATAAGTTACACATTTTAATACATAGGTTATGAATCAAACCTCACATATAGTGGATCACAAATCATGAATCAAATATCACTTGAATCACAAATCATGTGATTAATATCAGGTTTATGACTACATAAATAAAAATCACTAATCCTTCAAAAACACTTGAGCTATACTGTATCTACAACTCTTATCATATATAATGATAGAAATTTACATAGAATTAATGAGGCAATTCCACTTTATAGCTATATGAAATGAAAATTACTAGAAATGACACTAGACATGTGAAATTCTCCAGATCTTATATCATGATATAATAATCGTTGAAGATCAAACTAAAACATCTAAAGCAAACCAGATTTTTAACTACTTAAAAGACAATTTTAAAATAAATGATATAAAATATATGACATATTCCAAATCTTCCATTCAGCATAATACAATCAAAGAAAAATATATGTGAAAATAAAAGATAATCCAATTTACATCTCACTATGAAATCAAAAGAAGAATACATTATTAAATTGAAAATCTGTCTGAGTTTTACAGCTAGACAAAGAAATGGATTAATGAAATTTAATTAAGTTGAGTAAGAAATTTAAATCCAACATACTTTAGGTATATGAAACCAAATCTGAAAAATAAAATAAGAACAATCGCTAAATTTAAACTTAAATTAAAAAGTGAAAATGAAAATTAACAGAAAAAAATATTCAGATTAAGAAAAAGAAAAATAAATCCAAAGAAATTTGAAGAACAGAGAAGAAGAATAGAGAACTATTTATGAAATAAAACCACTAATAAAGAACACAAAATAAAATTTAATAACTCACTTTTTTTTGGATGAAGCTTACTGTTCTCTTCCTTTAGATCTTCCAGATCTTTATCGTCTTCTTCTCTTTCCAGATCGTCGTCATCATCTTCTTTTTCTGGATTATCATCATCGTCATCATCATTATCTTCTTCTTTTCTGGCGGTAAGATCTTTTTCTTATTCTCTAGTGGTAGGATCTGCAACAGTAATAGCGACAGCAGTGGTTCTCCCTTCTACTAATGACTCTCTCTCTCTCAAATCTCTTTCTCCTGCTCGCAGCGTTTTCTCTCGCTTTCAAATATCTCTGTCATATTTCTATCTTGCTCAGACCTCACTTCCTCGTGTCTTTCTGGTTTCGGTTCTTAGTCAACGAGCATCATTTCTCTCTTTCTCTCTCCTTACGTCTGATTGAAATTTTGGGAAGAGGTCTCTTCCTTAGAAGGGCAGTTCCGTATTTATAGGGGCTGATTCCACTAAGGGTACTTTCGTAATTATAACTTAATTAAAAGCCAAATTACAACATGACCAGGGTCATTTCATCATTTTGACTTGATACAAAAGAAAAACTAGGAGTTAGTTTAGTAAATGCTCATAAAATGGAAAATTCTAGAAAATCTTAAACTGATGTGGGTTAATTGTGGGCTGTCTACATGTACTTCACGGGCTTATTTGAAGCACATTCGACCTAAGCCAATTAACTGGTCCTATTGGGTTTTTATCAGGTCCAAAAATAACAGGGTGCTGACAGAAGCCAAACAACATTATTAGAAGAGCTTAAAAAGTACCAAATCAAATATAGAATAAGACTAACACTCCCATTCAGATCAAGGATCCATCAACAGTCAAAAATAAAATTCAGCTCTTCACCATTAGAAGAAAGTAACAACAGGTTGCCTCAACAATCAAATTGCACTCAAATGATCAGGTGTGATATGGGCAGCAATATGGTTTGATGAAGTTAATAGAGCAACAACCTTTCACATTGGGAATGGAAGAGTCTCACTTCAAACCAGGGATTGGAGTCTCACCAATCAAAATCAGCTGGGAGTCTCACCTAGGAAGAGCAAGTCGTGTGCCATGGTTTCAGCCGAGAGCTTGAAATCCAAAATTTTATTTAATCGATCAGTGTCCCATTACAAGAGAAAACCCACTTCTTTATAATCCATGACCCTTCCTAAAACTTCCTCATCAATCTCCAAAAACACAAAACTATTGATCAAGCCTTCTAAAAGCATATATAATAGCCTAAATACTAAACACCCTAAAACAAAAATTGAAATGACAGTTATATCCTAAACTCTAAACTCTAGTAAAACATAAAACACTTGATTAAAAAAAACTTAAACTGCACTACTAAGAGCTCTTCTTAACAACTAAAGACACCAAGTGATGTGGCAAAGGTAACCCCATGTGTCTCCATGTGTGGACCCCACCAAGCCACGTGTAGGTTCCACTTGGTCTTCAATGTCTGCATCAGTTAGGTTTAGTTTCGGTCCTTAATTTATCTGACATTCAATTTACAGGTTTGTACTAGTGATTGTAACTGTAACCCACTTACCTATTTCAATCTTTTAAGAATCTAATTACATGGCTATGTATTGATGCCGTCCATATACCGTTTTCAGCAATAACAGAAGACTTCTGGTAGAGAGGGATAAAGAGGGAAGATGATTGGGAGACTAAGAAATCTGGCAGCACAGTGGGGGAACATAGCGAAGGAAGCATTGGATCGAACACTAATAGTAACAAAGTTCCTTTGTTTCCTCCATGTTACAAACACCTACATCTGCACCCCTTGCCATGTACTTTCTTTGTCTTTCCTCCCATCATAGTGATAATTAGTGGAAAATTACTTATTTGATATGAAAAATGGAAAAGCTGTGGTACTGCAGGTGCAAGGTCCCAGTATGCTACCCACCTTGAATCTTACAGGTGATGTGATTTTGGCAGAACGGATATCGACCCGGTTTGGGAAGGTGGGTCCTGGTGACATCATCCTCGTACGTTCACCTGAAAACCCCAGAAAGATTGTCACAAAGCGGGTCATGGGCATGGAAGGCGATCAAGTTACATACCTCGTTGATCCCAAGACCAGTGACAGATCCGAGACCATAGTTGTAAGTGATTTCTGTTGAGTTTATGTTCCAATGCTCTTAAGTTCTTCGTTTCAGTTTAGGATTTTTTGCATATTTTGAAGGTTTGATATTTTTCTTAAAAAAAAAGTGATTTCATGGTTGTCTTTTGTTTGTTATTTTAAGAATTTCTGTTTGAATATTTTATCATTGGTGCGCCCTTCGGGTTTTTGATTTTTTTTATTGGTGATTCCTCTGATTTTTGTTTTTGTTTTCAGTATTTTCTTTGTGTTCAATTAATATTTTTTATATCCTGCTTTTGTCCTACAATATTATTTTCGAATGGTTTTTGTATTTTTGTTTCAGAATTATTTTCTTGTTTTATCTTATAACTAGTATAGTTTTTTCTTTTCCCTTCTGTGTGTGTGTGTTCACAGTTATGATTTTAATTGGTATTATGGTTTTGGATTTTGTGGATAATTTAAAATTTTATTAGACTGTACAGTTTGGGACTCTCTTCCCTTCAGTACAAATATTTACTTACCGCGCCACCCCCCCCCCCCCCCCAACCCCAAAAAAAATGATTATATTCCTTTATATTGTTTCTGATTTTGGGATGATTTGTTATATTTGGTTGGATAGGTGCCAAAGGGACACATTTGGGTTCAGGGGGATAACATACATGCATCAAATGATTCACGACATTTTGGGCCTGTTCCTTATGGTCTTGTTCAAGGCAAAGTCTTTTACAGGGTGAGTTTCCTTTCTTGTTTAGCTTATGTGGATTTTCATATTGATTTTTTTTTCTTGAATTGGGTTGTTGCTAGTTATGGAGTTTTTTTTTTTTCAATGAAATTCAACATATGATGTTCAAATTATTCCAAGTATGATTGGGCATCATATTTAACTTAATCTAAATGCTTGTCATTTTTTCTGATAGTTTATATTCCTTGGTGGCACCAAGGCATGGATGAATAATGTATCAACCATAAAGTTTTTAGAAGTGTCAAAAAAGTGACTCAGATCTGTTTAGGAAATAAAAGTAGAAACAATGGTGGTTCTTGACGTTGTTTTTGTCTACTTGTCTTTGTCTGTTTGCTTCTCTTTTCATTTTAATTTGGACTGGATTTGGTTTTATGTTGTTCAATATATGCTATATTTGAAGATTTTACCTAAAGTCGAAAATTTACAAATTGTGTGCTATGTTATTCAATTCTAGGTGATTTTTATTTTTAAGATTCATGTTGTCTTCACCACAAGGTAAATAAAAGAAGTGTCAATTTGCACAAATTATTGAAAGTTGGAAGCACCAGAGAAGGCAAACAATGGCAAGTTGTCATTTGTCAATAGGTTAAAAATGAACTGAAACAATATTAAAACAATAAAACATGATCAGGCCCTCACAATAACCTGGTTTACAGTTTCAATGTGTCAAAAATGTTTTGGAAGCTGATATTTCTCGTGTCAAACCCTGTGGTGATGCTACCATTTTATTTTTTTCCTATTACCATTTCATAATCATTTATAGCCTAGATGATTACTTGTCTATAGAAAAGTCTTTTAAGATCTCTAAGTATGTACAAATCGAGGTTTCTTCTAACTTGCTTTTGTGTTTCTAGATATGGCCACGTGATGCTTTTGGATCATTGGGAAGTGGGGAGTAGTAGTATTATTTTTTGAAGGTACATTTCAAGAACTTTTTTATTGTTCATTTATACCAGTTTTCTACATTTGATTTGGTAGCTTATCACATGTTGTTGTACTTCATGTATATATGGGGTACATATATCTTTGTACTGTATTGGGGGTACACATATAAATATCCGTATTTGTATTCTTACTTTTTGATATATGAAGCGAAGGATGTGAGAGGGGCCCTACACTTTGATGTAGTATGTGTAACTTGAAAGAGGCAAGAGGGTAAAATTTCAAATTCAGGAAAAATCTGGGCAGTAGTGTGAAATGACAAAAATACCTGTCCATGAGTCAGAAAATTCTGCACTCTGACAGGATGAATCTTGGGTTCAAGACGGACCACTGTTCCAAATTTCAACAAATTTGGACATGTTTTGGTGTGAACTTTTATATGCAAGGTTGCTGTTTTGGACTCAGGGAGTTGACACACAAAACAGTGTGCTGTTTTGGGGCTGAACAGAGAGGAATTTGGGACAGTTATGTGGATAGAAAGCAAGGTTAGATAGGGCAGCTCATGGGGACTAATTTAGGGCAACTGAAGGTTGGTTTATGGGGTAGAGCAGAGAGCTTTCGTGGGGCTTATAGGAAGGGTTTATTGGACTGTAGAGGGGAAAACAGCCAGTAGAGAAGAAAGGAGAAGAGAAAGGAAAAATGAGAGAGAAGAGAAGGGAGAATAGGTACTTATCTCCACTTGTGGAGAGGAGAGGAGGAGGGAGAAAAAGTAGGGAGTCCAAGACTCTACCCAAGAAATTAGGAGAGAGAAAAGAATGGGCCGCAACCCAACAACACCACATGTGTACAGCAAGTCGATTGAAAATTTGAAGTTTAATTATGTAGTTAGTGTTTCATGTTGGTCTTGCTCTATATGGACATATGTCGGGTGACATGTAAGACATTTTTAAACATTCGAACCATGGGTAGAAAGGCCCTCAGGCTAGAGATTTAGACTTTAATTAAACTTGCTAAAGGTACGGAACTATGAGATATTCGAGAGGATCGAGAGAAGAAAGGAGGCAATGCTAGAGGCAATTCAAAGATGGGACAAACAAGACGGGGAGGAGGGGTTATCGGAGGAAGAAATATGGTCGGGTCTTGGCCATAAAAGAGGTGATGTAGAAACAAAAATTAAGGGTCATTGGATGAAGGAAAGGGGTAATAATACGAAGTTCTTTCATAAGAGGCAAGCTGTATGAGGGGATTAAATGCCTTAATGAGACTAAGGGTAGGGAAAGAAGTGATATAAAGGGAAGAGAAAATAAGGATAAAGTGGTGAATTTCTACAAAGAATTGTATACAGTGCCATAGGGTTGCAGGCCGAAGTTTGATGGCATGCCGATGCCTTGTACTCAAATTTCCAAGTGGATTGGCTAGAGTATCCTTCAGGGGAAGAGGAGGTGAAAAGAGCAGTTTGGCAATTTGAAGCGGACAAGGCACTAAGGCCAGGCAGGTTTCCAATTATGTTTTAGCGGGGACATGTTGGGATGTTGTCAAGGAAGATTTGATGCTTGTCATTCAAGATTTCTATGAAAGTGGCTTTTTGGATAAGGAAGTAATGCCACTTTTATGTCTCTGATTCCAAAAAAAGAAGGGAGCAGAGAAATATCAGAGATTTTAGGCTTGTCAGTTTACTGGGAATTAATTTATAAAATAATCTTGTGCTACCATCAGTGGTCTCGAAAGTATACAGGGCATTTCTGAAGGGGAGATCAATTTTAGATGGGGTTTTGTGGGCAAATAAATGCATTGATTTGAGGTTGAAATGGGATTCTTTACAAACTATATATGGAGAAAGCTTATGACCACATGTACTCAGGTTTTTTGAGCTGTGTTAAGCCGATGCGGGTTTGGGATTCGGTGGAAGAGTTGGATGAAAATTTGTTACTGTTTGGAAACTTTTGCGGTATTAGTAAATGAATCCCCAGCAAAATACTTTGTATGCTCCAGAAGACTGAGGTAGGATGATCCTCTTATCTCCCCTCCTTTTCCTTTTAGTGGTGGTGGTGCTAAGAGGAATGCTTGATAGGGTAGTAGAGAGAGGACTCAGAGGGATTTCAATTGAGAAGTGGATGATTGAAAATCTCTCCAGTAATATACTCTGCATGCTTTAGAAGATTGAGGAAAATTGATCCTCTATCTCCCCTCCTTTTCCTTTCAGTGGCAAAGGTGCTAGGAGGAATGCTAAATAGGACAGCAAACAGGGGGCTCATAAAAGGATTTCGAGTGACAGAGAATTGAAAATCTCTCATCTTCAATTTGTAGATATGTTAAAAGAACGCTTCATAGGGCAGCAGATGGAGGACTCGTAGAGGGATTTCAAGTGGGCAACAACAGATTGAAGATCTCTCATCTTCAATTTGCAGATGACACTTTCATTATGTGCAGCGACTCCCAAATACAAATTAGAGTTTTGAGGTGCATCTTAATATGTTTTGAGGTGGTGTTTGGATTGCGAATAAATTTCTCGAAAAGCTCATTGATTGATTCGAGAGGTTGTCAACCTAGATATGTTCGTAAGGGACATTGGATATCGAACGGGAAAACTCAAGGGATTTTCAATAAAGTGATGAAGAAAAGGAAGGCAAGGCAACATTTAGTGTGGCTTGGGATAAAGTTTGTACACCAAAACATAAACAGGGATTGGGCCTAAGAAAAGTCACAAAATGAATAAAGCTTTGTTGTGCAAGTGGCTTTGGCAATGAATTGGAAAGCCTGTGGCAGAAGGTTATAGCTTCTAAGTATGGGCAGCAGGAGGGATGGGATTTAAGATGATGCGGACATAATCAAGATGTTTTTGTTTGTGCCAATTCACAAAAGAATCAAGTTCAAGATGGAGCCAAAAGATGGGTTATTTCAAGTGTTTTAAGGGGTGGAATTGTTGTTTCGATTATTTGAAACTTTAATTTTAGGTTTTCATACAAAAATTCAGATCATGAATATCCTCCCATGATCACCATATGAAATAGTAGGATTTAAATCAATAAAGATTTAAGAAGAATACCTTAATGGTTAAACCAGACACAAGATGATCTAACCCGGTCTCCAAAGTATCCACATCTATTCTAGAATTCTCCACGTTCTCAACCTCAGAAAAGTTACATGACCCATTTTGAATGTGGGTACCTTTATATATGGAGTTTTTGAGAAGCCAAAGCAACCTTAGGGATTGTGGGATCCTTATGAGATTCTTATCCTTAAGCCGTGGGGCCCAATATCCTTAATTGAGTCAAACTGCATTCATGATACTTTATTTTTTATTAATTACAAATTGCAATATCCTATCAAACTAGTGAAAAAAATGTAGAGTATAATCCCTGTTACATATTACAACTGATCTCCCAAAGATAAGAAAATGACAATGTGGCCCTTCTTTGCAAATATTTCATAAATATGTCATTCCACTGTACAATATTTCTTAATAATCTTCAGGATGATAAAATAATCACTGTCTAACCTCATTGGTCATTAGAACATTATCATTAGGAACTTAATGAATTGATTGGACTTTTAAAACATTTATTTAATAAAATATTTTCAACATAAATTTATTTACATATAAATTAATTTTAAAATTATTTGACAAACTCTTTATCAAAAACCATTGGTCAGATTTTTTTTGTCCAACCAAATCACGTATTTCTTAAACTGAATATTCTCTCATTTACGGGTAATGGATTCTTTGTCAGGCATTTGAATCCTCTCAAATATCATGTAGGCTATCAAAACTACCCATGATATAGCCTCTGATTAAGCATCACTAGTTAGTAGCTTAAAGTAATGAACATGACAACGGAGATATATAAACCCCTCAAGTCTAAGGATGAGTCTGTAAATATAAACAACACTAATCCTGACAATGATGTTTTACCAAGTATGTTCATAATGAACTCCTTTAATATATTTATATATGCATTTACATGTAAGTTTAGAGTCTCAATATTCTAGTGACTGACATTATATCACTCCATCATATGAAAGTTCTATATATAGCAACTCTAAAAATGATGTACCCCGCATCATTCATAGTTGTAAAGCTTCAGGTCTATAAGAACTAGATTATTAGATCTCTCCACTCATTCCAATGAGTCTGGCATCCTATTATTTTACCTGAGGACCACCTATCTCATCTCGTGAGATTAAATAAGTACCCTTATTAAGAAACGAATATATATATATATATATATATATATATATTGATAAAAGAAAATTCATTAAGGAAGGGGATAAGCAATACCCAAAGAGCCAAACGGGCCCAAGGCTTGCATTAGAAAGAGTTTCTAATAATTTTTCCCCACCCCCTCTTCATATCCACAAAAGAATGCCCTCCATTTTCTTTATAATTCACCCCCCCAAAAAACAAAAAAAAAATCTATTACTTTTTTGTAAACCTTATAAGTTAGTTCAACATGATTTTCAAAAACATGTTGGTTTCTTTCCAACCAAAGGGCCCCACAAACTATCTAACATATCATGCTTCAAAGCCTCCTCCCTCCCTTTGAAGTTTTCATGATATTCCACCCTTGAAAAAAAATCCCTACATTATTAAGAAAAACTCAGGCCATACCCACCTTCCCTAGCAATGCATTCCACACTTCCTTGGTGAAAGGGCAATGGATAAAGATGTGGTTAATTGTCTCCGCATCTTGAAGACATAAAGAACAAACATTGGTGAGAAGCATACCCCGCCTTTGAAGGGAATCAATAGTAGGAAGCTTCTCCTTACAAGTGGTCCAAATGAAAAAAGAAATCTTATATGGAAGTTTCATTCCCCAAACCTGCTTCCAAATGGAGGAGGAATAGCCTACATCCCCATACAACTGATAGCAAGTTTTGACTGAAAACTTACCATTGTTAGAAAGAATCCAACATCTAGAATCTTCCCTATCATCCCTTAGCTGTGTATTTTCCACGAGCCCAATATAGTAAGTCATTTCATCAATCTCCCAATCATTTAAATTCCTTCTTAAAGGAATATTCTAACTCTCTCCCCGGTTGGAACATTTGCAATCAGCCACCTTCATAGTTCTATAAGAAGTAATCTCATATATACGAGGGGCTTCCAGCTTTAATGGATGACTAGTGCACCAAATGTCATTCCAAAATTGGGTTTTCTTGTCTGAACCAATTTGAACATGAATTACTTCCTTAAAATTGCCCAATGATTGTAATATACATTTCCAACAACTTACACCAAAGGAAAAAAGAAGGATTCTTAGTTTCCCATGCATTTTCAAGACCATATTTACTAACAATGACTTGCTTCCATAAGCTTCCTTCCTCTTTGTCAAATCTCTAAAGCCATTTGGCCAAGAACGCTTTATTCACTTCCTTGATTCTTTTAATTCCCAATCTGTCACACACTTTTGGCTTGCAAACCTCCTCCCAAGAGATCTAATGAGGACCTTTTTACCCTCCTTACTTTTTTCCCATAGAAAATCTCTTTGATATTTCTCAAGAAGGTAGGCAACTGACGAAGGAACAATAAATAGAGAGAGGAAATAAGTAGGAAGACTAGCAAGAACTTATTTAATTAGAGTTGTTCTTCCCCCTTTTGACAAGTAGAGCCCTTTCTAGCCAGCAAACCGTCGTTGAACTCGATCCAGCACCTGATTCCAAGAGTTTTTGTTTTTATACAGGGCCCCCAACGGCAAACCCAAATAATAAGTAGGAAGTTGCCCCATCTGACAC
>JAOXJP010143386.1:0-13300 GCA_025762735.1 Platanus orientalis | reverse complement strand
CTCCCATACCCGAATTGTCTATTCCCTCACATCCCCATACACAAAAGGCGGGGTGTCTAGGGTTAAAACCATAAAAGTGGTTTTAAATAAAAGCTGCATAGAGTTAAAACCGTAAAAAAGACAGAGAAAAAAAAGGTGTTCAAATGAAGAATTTTTTTTTTTTTTTTTTTTTTTCCGATAATAGAGACAACAATGCTTTTATTTATTTTAGTCAGTACAATTTTATATCCTTCAATGTTATTTTCTTTGAGTTTTTCTTTGGTATTTTAATTCATTTGCCTCGAAACCTACTGTTTACTGTCATTAAATACAATTCCCATTTACTGTGCAGGATTGGTAAGCAAGCTATTTAATCTTGAAAAGGTTGTTGGCCAATACTTGCTGCACTAGTCAACGAATATTGTTTAAGAAAAATAGACAATTTTCTATGTTTATATGCGTCCGTGAGAGAGTTCTATACATATGTGGAAAATGAACATGAGGTCTCATGATATTTAACGAATTGACGAATTCTGGAATGTAGGGCAAGAGGGACATGACCAAAATCAGTTGCAGATGATACTAATACTGTTACTAATATATCTATGGAAGACTATGAAAATCTTCCTTCCTACATGAAAAGTCTAGCATCATGGGAGGTATGGATATTCTGTTATCCTTCTTTTGTGATTTTTGTTTGTATGCAATTAAAGGACATTCCATGGATATGAAAGGGTGCACTTAGATTTCACTACATGGTAATTAGTGAAAGGTTCTGACATATGCTCTTGCAAACTATTGAAGATAAAATGTTGGAGTTGCGAATTGTCTAGGTCCTCTACTCTTGCATCCCTGGTGTAGTTTTTATCTTGTTGCAAACCTGAAGGTTTTAATTTCTATTAGCAAGCTCACAAAAATGTCACATTTTCATTTTCTAACGTAAGGAAGAGGCTGAGATATATTGATTGGTGGGCTAAAATTGTACTTTTTTTGTATTGCCTAGGGATATTTTAACCATATGAGATTTATCTTGTTGTCCATAGTTTTGTGTTGATTCTAGTTTTAAGGAAAATTAAGTTTTTCTTTTGACATTATTCAGCCACAATTGCTTATGGTTGCTTTAGGGAAATTTGGCTTTGGCTGCAAGATCTTACATTTCATACATCTTTAATGTTTTTTTTTTGGATTGGTAAAGAAAATAGGGTTAACCATTCATGGTATATTGCTTGTTAAGTCAGTTTTATTGTTTGTTCATTCTTTAATCTCTCCAAGGCTTTAAAATAATATTTTGCTGAACTTAAGGTATGAGACACACTCAAATCATCATTTTCAGCCAATAAAATATATGAGCATCAGCCTAAACACTAGGCTGTGTGGCTGTGTGACCATATGAAGTTATCTGGAATTCTCACTACTTGTACTATTGTGTTGTGTTTTATAAACGGAAAAAGATAATGCTTGCTGAACAGAGTGTATGGTCTATGTTTGAATTGGCTTACACAATATACCATGGATAGAGTGCATATTGAAATGCTGATATGTGATATGGTTGTAATTCAGGGAATCCGAGTTACTTTGATATGGGCTGCTTACTAAAATAAAATGTTCATGCTTATGCCACCTGGGATAAGGATTTCCCTTCATCCAAACTCTAATTAATTAATATGTTCATGTTTGTGTTCACAATTAGTCTCCACTGTGGACCAGACTGTTACCCACCCGAAAGAATAAAGACACTATGGACCATATGTGCCCTCATTATCCTCCTCTTCCTCTTTTTTTTTCATTTCTAATTCTTATTCTTTAAACGTGATGTGATTGGATTGGTGGACCATGATGCTAGTCAACGTGTAGTTTTTTTCTTTATCTAATTTGTTTTAAGAAAGACTTTTTAAAATTCAATGTGAAAGAAAAAAAAGGGCCTTCTTTATTTATTTATTTAACTGATAATTTCTTTTTTTTGAACTCTAGATATCAAGTGCACAAGTCTTCGGCCATGCGAGTGTTGTAGGAGGTGTTGGTACTGATTTTATTAGCCATCTTTTTAAAAACCACTGCAATGAAGCTTTACCCAAGTGGCTGTGATCAATGCATTTCCAATCTCTTTTACTGCACAAGAAAGCGATTTGGGTATGTGATACTGGACTTAATAAAATTCTATAAGACTTAAGAGTTATATTTTCTCTTTGGTAACTCATTAACTTTTTGAATCTTTGGAGGCTGTTTGTGGTGCATCCTAATTGGTTCATCTGGGTAATCACTTAGCCTCAAATTCTGATTTTTTTTCTTCTATTTGGTTGTAATTGTGTAATAGGTGTGATCCATATGATCCAATAGGATTCCAGAAATGGGCACCAAGAGGAGGGTGTCCTGCCATTCCTGCGGTTCATGAATTGTTTAGGAAGTTCGCAAAAAAGGTAGTCATCACATGGGTAGAATGTTCGCATTGCTCAACCTCTTAGCATGACAATCAGAATATTTGCATTTATAATAGTATGAGCAGCTCTTGATTTCTGGTTAAAGGAATCTGGATGGTCTACTTCTGGTGTACAGTAATATTATTATCTTGAGGTCCAGATGGCATTTCTTGTAGTTGCATAGTTGGATCAGTTGGGCCATATGACATGGACCGCGTAAGAGAAATGGGCAATATCTCTGATGAAAAAGATGGATACTCAAGACTGAAGTTACTATAGTGCCCTACTTACTTAGCACACAGGAAAGGAATTTGGAGTCTTTGGAACATCTGTCATGTAAGAACTCCCTCGTTTACATCAACTTCTATTGGATTTCAGTCCAATAGTAATGTTGCTACAAGAGTTACCTAGCTGAACCAATTTGAATGTTGTCTTTAATGCTCTCATACTGAAAGTGAATTTGTTGCTGACTTGAGTGCCAAGCCAAAAGTTACGGTTGCGGAACCGAATCTGCATATCAATTTGAGTCTCCATACTAGAAGTTAAAGCAGAAACACTTACAAGATTGTCAAGATCACAATTTCCATATCTTAATTCCCATCCTTTTATACTCTACATATTCATTTCTTTCTTTTGTAAGTCTAAATGTAGTTCATGGGATATCTTGTCAAATAACTAGTGGTTTCAAACATTATATCCATTTATTTCATTTAATATTAAATAATCTAGTTGTCCATGTTGTGCGATAAATTGATGTTTGTGTTATTCTTATGTTCATGTGTTCTAATGGCTTAATTGGTTCATGCATTATAACTCAAGCTTTAGGAAAAAGGCATTTTAAAAAAACCATTAACAGTGTTTGTATGCACGCCCTAGAAATCCATTTTTTACGGCATGCAAAAAATGCTATAGAAAGTTGCTTTTTAAGACATGCAAAAAACACCATAAAAAGTTACTTTTTACAGCGTTTTAAGCATGCTGTAGAAAGTAATTTTTACAACATGCATTTGAATGTCGTTAAAAGTAGTTTTTTTAAGGCGTTCAAAAAATGTCATCTTTGTCCAGTAACTTTCTATGATGTCTCTTTTTACGACGTTCATCTAAATGCCATAAAAAGTATTTTACAGTGTTTTTTGAACGTTGTTGAAACCTAATTTTGTTGTAGTGCATCAATGAATACAATAACAAAATGGTGTAGAAATGGCTTAAACACTCAATCCATCAAGTCCGTAAAAGCGGTGGGTACATTGGTTATTCCAAAATACATCACAAGGAACTCGTAGTATCCATAACGAGTTCAAAATGTGGTCTTAAGTATGTTTTATGTTCGTACTTTCAATTGGTGGCATCTTGATCTCAAGTCAATCTTGAAAAATTCTGTTAAAGAGCTCGAGAAAGTACTATTGGATCTTGAAAAACAAGACCATGTCACTTACATTGAAGCCCGCCAACCCTTTTTAATCAAGGAACAGCTTATCCAATTTCTAAAAGAAAATAGAGATGTTTTTGCTTATTCCCCAAGGACATTCCAAAGATTGATCTGGAGGTAATGAGCCACAAACTGAACATGGACCCATCTTATCCCCAAATTAAACAAAAATAGGGATGTTTTTGCTTATTCCCAAAGGACATGCCAAAGATTCGGTGCTGATGCGTCATCCCCCTGGTACTGTTTGCACCATTCTCACGAACTTCATTTGCACCTAATACCAATCAGTCTATGTCTGGGAGCATGGGTGAGCAGAAAAATTCAGAATAGAACATTTGCAAAGCCTCTTCTCATTTGCTCTTTTTTTCTCTCTTTGGTAAAAGCATTTTTTTCATTTTCAATGAATTAATTTATGAAATAGATGTTCTGTCCAGGATTTGGTGTCCAAGACACCAGGTGACTTTAGATGAAATTTCAAATTCCCACCAATTTTATTCCAAATGAAGTCACATGGTGCCCTGGACACCATCCTGGACAAGAAATTTGCTCTCATTAATTTATATTTTTACCAAATGAATCATGATTCAGTGAGTTCTTTTGAAACTGTTAGGTATTTAATATTTATTCATGAATATATGACAATACTAAGCTTAATATATGTATTTTAATTTGAATCCAATGGATTCCAAGAGAAAGGGAATCATATTACATACACAATAATCCCTTGCGAAAAGGTCTAATCTCATTTTAGTAATAGAGGTTGCACAGCCAAAGGAATACTTGAAGGCGTCAATGGCTCGCTCCTAGCTGTTCTTGTACGCTCTATTCCAATGATGATGTAGCAGAAATTGAAAATTTTGTTGTTTATGGTAGAATGTGCACAAACTTTAGGTGGTCTTTTTAGGGCTGTTAATGAGCCCACGCTGGTAAAAAAAAGCGCTTGGTTAAAAAAAATTGTACCATAAAATATAAACTAAATTTAAAACAATGATGATGATGAGCTTTGAATTTGGTGTCCCATTTTGGGTGCTACATTTTGGTCTGAACTATATCTTTTTACACTGTTACCTTGTATAAATATTTATTTACTTGATGTGAGCCGAACCTGAGCCTGAGCCAAGCCAGTCTTTCAGCTCATGATGAGCTTGAAGTTGGTCATTATGTGGCGAGCCTGAGCTGAGCTGGGTAAAGCTCAGCTCAGCTCGACTCATTGACACCTAGTCTCTTTACCATCAACCTCAATTGAACTGGCTTTCTAAAGTAAAAGAAGTTTAATTGTTGACAAGTCTAAGGGTCTAATTCTCCTACTGACTAGATATGTTTGCCCATGATTCACTCCATAACATGTATGCAAAAAAAAAAAAATATTGAATTTTTTTGTAGGATTAATGGATTAAATTATCTGATAATCAAACTGGTTCTAGCCAAGGGTGGACCTAGGATTTTCTATTAGGGGGGCAAGTAAAATTTTTTTGCCTTGAATTTGGTGTGACCCCTAATGTCAGCCTAAGGTGAGATTGACATTAGGGGCCGACACATCAGTGCCAAAAAAGTGATTTACACTTTTTTGGGGATGCTTTTCGCTTTTTGGTGCTAATGTGTTGGCCCTTGATGTTAGTCTCACCTTAAGTTGACCTCAGGTGGTCACACCACATTCTTAAGAAATAAATTTTAGTTAAAAATATATATGAATATACTAAAGTGTATATCATTTAATCAAAGAAATAATTATCATTAAAAAGCCATTTGCAATGGTGTATCATTTGTTTACAAAAAAATTTTGCCCACTAAAATTCATATATAGTTATAGTGACAATTTGTCCACGATGAGACCTCATGTTTTGAAAGCATTGAATGATCTTATCAATATTGATGCTATTAAAAACATTTTTCTCGATAAAAGTGATTAAACAATCATTCATCAAATCATCTCCCCGTATACCCTTAACACGATTAATAAATGGGTTGTGTTTGGGTTGACTCGTATACTCATATAACCTTAACATAGCACCCAACCCACTAACACAAATTGCCATGCCTACTTCCGTGTCTCGCACAAAGGATCCACTCTTGTCCATGGGGTTGAATCATCTACAGTTTGAATGGACTAATATCATACCACTGTCAACTAGTACATATTACACCGGTACCAATCAATAAATCTTTTATCCATCACATTGTAGTAAATAGTTTCCATTTGAAAATCTCATTTTAGATCTTTTATTTGTTTCCCTTCTTGTATTCAAATTTAACAATAATGTTTCTCTATGATTATTCATGAGATCAATCAACATTATAATCCTTTATTAGAGAGCTATCACATTTGGATCTCTGATTCTCCTTGGTTTTTAATTTTATTTTCTTGTCCGATTTGATAAGTTTTGGCATGGATTTATGTTGCATTTTTGTATTAGACAAGAGATGTAACTAGACTTTTAGTAATGAAGAGAAGGAAGAAAATGTTTTGTCCTAGATTTTGGTGTCCAAGACCGTAGGGACGACACGTGGAAGAAAATGGATAGGATTTTGGGTGGATTAGAAGATATTTCAAATTCCCGCTCATTTTTTCCATGTTTCATCTCCACGGTCTTGGACACCAAATCCTGAACAGAACATCAACACAAACAGTTATTCTTTAAAAAAAAAACGAAAACAAATAAAAGAAAATAAGAGATTGTAGTTATACAATTAGAAGAAACCTCGTTCTAAAGGAGAAAACAAACAACATTTAAGCAAGGAAGAAGAAGAAAGATTATATGTATTGACACAGACCTTGTAGGCGTGCCATTGATTGACACATGATGTGTTTTTTTCTTCTAATTTGGTGTATGTTTTTTACTACCTACTTTTCAATTGACCACTTTTTTGGGTGACTTTACCCCAACAAAAACACGTGTCAGGTTATAACTCATCATGGATACTACATAGACTTTTCATCATAGAACATTTACTAGGTTTTTTTAAAGCTTCAATCTCTTCTATTTTTTTTAAATAATCTCTTTAGTTAATACATTTCCTCCCTTCTACTAAATAAAAAATAAAAATTCAATATACGATCATAGGTCTTTATAAACTTGTCTCTAACCACTTAAGTAATCTGGTTAATGTGGTCTTTCGAAGTGGCTAGACTTGTTGCTCCAGACTATTAGGTACATTTTTATGTTGACGCAGACCTATGTAGATGTGCCATTGATTGACACATGATGTGTTTTTGAATTTGTTGTCTATTTTCTTTTACACCTAAACACTTTTTTAAATGGAAACATGTGTCAACTTATAATTTTCCATAAGCACTACATACGCTTTGTCATAACAGAACATTTTCTTCCTTTCTGTTTTTTTGGAATTTGAGGGGGGGCAACTGCCCCCCTTGCCCCTAACAATACAGGTGCTTTGTCATCACAAACCATTTTCTTTTCCTTATATATATATATATAGGAATTTGAGGGGGGCAATTGCCCCCCTTGCCCCTATGTGGCTCTACCACTGGTTCTGGTCAAGCAATCTCTTTCTGTTGTTCTTATATAACCACATCGTTGCTGCTGCTTTTGTTTTTGTCTTGGGTTTTTTTCCCCCTGAGCTTCCTTAGCCAAATTGTTAGAGCACCACTTCTAAGCCTTTTAATTTACTCGGATGGAAAGACTTAGAGAGTAGAGACTAAGAATGTGTCAAGCTCTTTATCATGTCTATGTAAGCAGTGGCAGAGCCACATAGGGGCAAGGGACCCTTAAATTACAACAAATAAAAAAACAAAGTAAATATACTGTGATGACAAAGCGTAGGGGCAAGGGGGGCTATTGCCCCCCACTCAAATTCCCAAAAAAAAGGAAGAAAATGTTTTGTGATGACAAAGTGTCTGTAGTGTTTATGGTGAATTATAAGCTGACACATGTTGTGTTGGGGATTAAAAAAAAGTGTTCAGGGATAAAAAAAGACACTAAATTCAAAAACACATCATGTGTCATTCAATAGCATGCCTATATAGGACTATCTCAACACATAGAAAACACATGATAGGCTAAAATAACAAGTTTGGCCACTTCGAAAGACCATGTTAACCAAATTACTCAAGTGGTTAGAGAAGTTTACAAAGATCTATATTCGTATATTGTTTTTTTCTTTTTTCTTTTTTATTTAGTAGAAGAGAGGAGAAGTATTAGCATAAGAGATTGGTACCAAAAAAGAAAGGAAGAGATTGAAGCATTAAAAAAAAAAACCCTATTAAATGTTCTGTGATGAAAGGGTCTTTGTGGTGTCTATGATGAATTATAAGCTAACACGTGTTGTGTTGGGATTAAAATCATCCAAAAAGTATTCAATTGGAAAGGTAAGTAGTTAGAAACAAACACTAAATTAAAAAACACATCATGTGTCAATCAATGGCACGCCTACAAGGTCTATGTCAACACAAACAGTCATTCTTCTCCAAACTTGCTTTCAATGATATAAATAAAAACTATTTTTTTTTCTCTCCTTTAAACCGAGGTTTCTCCGAATCGTGTAATTACAATCTCTTATTTTTCTTTTATTTGTTTTTACTTTTTTTTTTTTGAAGAATAATTGCCTATGTTGATGTTTTTGTCCAGGATTTGGTGTGCAAGACTGTGGAGATGAAATGAGGTGAAAATGGGTAGGAATTTGAAATTTATTCTAACTCACCCAAATTCCTACCCATTTTCTTCCACATCATCCTCATAGTCTTGGACACCAAAATGTTGGACTGAACATTTGCTTCATTCTCCTTATTAATAGAAATCTAGTTGTTTCCCTTTTCTAACATAGAAATGAAACCCAAATCCATGGTCTTATCAAGTCGGACACAAAAAGAAAATTAGAGACCAAGGATTATTAGAGATCCAAATGTGACAGCTTTCTAATAAGAAGAGATTGGAATGTTGATCGATCTTACAAACAATCATAGAGAAACATTATTGTTAGATTTGAATATAAGGGAAAGAAATGGAAGATCTAAAATGAGATTTTCAAATGATAACTATCTATTACAAGGTGATGAATGAAAAGTTTACATCATCTTCAGCCTAAATGGATAAGTAATACACTCGTTTCTGCCAAAGAAGTGACACTATATGACAAAGGTTGTATTAATAAACATATATGTACAAATTTATTGTGCATTTACAGTAATACCCACTTATAACCCATATATTTTGGTCAATATAATTTTGAATAATCTCCAATTTGAATGAATAGATATCACACCAATACCAATCTGTACATGAATTATGGCCTAACAAAGGTGTTTAGGTTAATACATATGGGTTAAAGGAGAGAACTATTATGGTAAATACATAGTAAATTAGTATTTATTACAATATACCCTTTGTTAGGCATTGGTCCCATACTGAGTAGAGACTGGTGTGGTATTTGTCCAATCAGACTAGAGATGATGTGAACTTGATCAATACACCCTTTGTCATGCATCATGTCACCCACTAATTGGTATTGACGTGATATGCACTAGTTGGTATTGGCATGATATCAGTCCATTCAAACTGGAGGTGAATCAAATGCATGGATGATGGCAGATCCTTTATGCAGGACACAAAAGTAGGCATGACAATTCGTGTTGGTGGGTTGAGTGTCGTGTTGAATTATGAGTATATGAGAATATGGGTTAACCTGAATACAGCCCATTTATTAATTGTGATAAGGGTATACATGGGAAATGATTGGATGAATGATTGTTTAATCACTTATATTGAGAAAGATGTTTTAATAGATCATCCAATGCTTTTAGAATATGAGGCATTGTCGTAGACAATTGCCATTATAATTGTATATAGATTTTTATTGGGCTATTATTTTTTGTACACAATTTATACATAGTAGTAAATGACTTTTCAATGAAAATTATTTCTTTGAGTAAAGGATATACACTTTAGTATATTTATACATTTTTTTAACAATTTTTACTTGATGACCATTGGCATAAAGTGGATATTAAAAAACAAGCTTGATGAGCATGGCACCATCATTAGGAACAATGCTAGACTAGTTAAGGGATATGCACAAATTGAGCGTATTGATTTTGAGAAAACATTTTCCCTGTGGCTAGACTTGAGTCTATTAGGATTTTACTATCTATTTCATGTTATCTAAAGTTCAATTTCTATCAAATGGATGCTAAGAGTGCCTTCGTAAATGGAATACTTTAAGAAAAAGTGTTTGTAGAACAACTTGAGGGATTTGAAGATCCTCAACTACCCAGCTATGTCTACAGACTCAAGAAGACACTTTATGGTCTTAAACAAGCTCCTAGAGCCTGGTATGAAAGACTCACAAAATTCCTTCTTAACAACCACTTTAATAGGGGGAGTGTAGATATGACACTTTTTATCAAAAGAAAAGAGGGCAACATATTCATAGTATAGATTTATGTGGACGACATCATTTTTTGGCTCAACCTGTGAAAAAATGACACATAGTTTGCTCAAACAATGAAGTCTGAATTTGAGATGAGTATAGAAAGAGAACTAAAGTTCTTCCTAAGGTTAAAAGTCAAGCAAACGCCTCATGGAATCTTCCTAAGCCAAACAAAGTTTGCTAAGGACCTTGTGTCTAAGTTTGGATTACAAGAATCTAAACCTGCCAAAACTCGAATCAACACTAGTGACAAGATCACTAAGGATTCAAGGGGAGTAGATGTTGACCCACCTACTATAAGAGAATAATACGTTGCTTGCTCTATCTTACAGAAAGTTGACCAAATATTGCATTTAGTGTGGGTGCATGTGCTATATATCAAGCAGCACCAGAAGAGTTGCATCTTAAAGAGGCCAAAAGGATTATCCGATATCCATGAAACATTGGTTTTTGGCATTTAGTACCCATATGATACCACACCAAAGATTGTCGGGTACTTAGATGCGGACTGAGCTGGTGATGTAAGGAACCGAAAAAGCACTAGTGGAGGGTGTTTTTATATTGACAATAGTCTTGTCTCTTGGCACATCAAGAAACAAAACTCGATTTCATTGTCAACTATAGAAGCTGAATACATTGCAGCTGGAAGTGTATGTACTCAACTTCTTTGGATAAAGCAAATGCTTAGGGACTATAGAATTACACAAGGCACAGTGAGCCTTGTGGACATCGGCGTTCGGGAGGGGTTCAGATTCCCCCACCCGCCCATGGTTTCTAAGCCCAATCTTTAGCGCATGATGCTGGTACGTGAAAGGTTGCTAACTCTTTTGTAACAGGGGTAGACTTTTCTAGGAGTCACCACCAACTCGGGGTTAACCAATAGAGTTGGATGTCGGTTCTCCTTGTCAGGGAAGATGAGAAGTCTAGACCCAAAGGTATAGGGATTTAACTCCTAATACTAGTCTACATTCCTGAGATTAAGGGTAAGTTGTTTAGTTGCATTTCGGAAAGGTGTTAGGCACCCCAAATATCTGCATTTTTAGGGTGGCTTCTCTCATTCATACATGTTTTAATTATGCTAAAATCCATGCTTTGTTAAATATAAAGTTATTAGTTTGGACCACCCCTGTGGTGTGATCATTACAGTTGCACCTAAGACATAGTCCCAAGCTGCCTACATACCTGATCTTATATGGTTCAGTGTATTCCTAGGGTTCTGTCAGGATCAAACTGTCTGTAATTCTAAGGGTTTGTTGTGTGTGCCAATCTCGATAGTCAAGTACATTTGACTGTGAGAGTGATGTAGGGTAGTTTCACTTTAGATTGTTTGTATACTTACAGAGTACTCCACGCTGCTGCAAAATGTAGACAAGTTAGTAAAATGGGGGTTGAGACTATGTTGAACCAATGTGCATGGTTTTAAGAACCTATGGGCTATGGCCAAGTTTTAGTGTCTTTGGGTCGTGAACCATTATGACATGACCCTAAGGTAAGGTGAAGAACGTAAAATCTCGGAACGGATTGAAATGTAGTGAATGGGTATGTTGACTCAACTTGGTCGCACTACCATAGCAGCCACAACTCAAGCGTTGTCTCCCAGGTAAAGTTCGGGTATCTAATACACTTAGAAATCACAAGCATATAATTAACCCTATTATGATTATAGAAAAACTGAAAGAGGCATTTGCAATGAAGAGATTCTTAGAATATGTCTATGGAATGGATTGGTTTGAAGCTGGGTTTCATTTGACTTTCACAAGTCTAACACCTGAAATTCATCTTGACGCTTGTAAACAGGGCGCACAGAGGTGCCTAAGCACGTGGATAAATTTCAAGATGTTAGTTGCCTATATATAGGCTTTAGAGAAGGTCAAGGTTCACTGGAGTGGGTCCCAGATCCCAACGCCTAAATTTTTCCAATGCCTATATTCCCTATCAATGCCTGAATTTTAACTGATTAAAAATCAAGTGTTGAGTTTGGACAGTCTACACTCCGGAGTGCATATCTCTCTTTACAAAATTCTAAATTGAGTGTGGTCGATTAATTTAGAAAGCTAAGCGAAAGATCTTTCCAACCATATATATAATAAGCCTATACTTTTCTATTGCCTATTTTTTAAATTGATGCATGTTTGTGCTATCAATGGCCATTTTTAACAGATTAAAAAATAGGTATTGGGTTTGGACAATCTACACTACGGAGGGCATATCTCTCTCCACAAAATACTAAATTGAGCATGATTGATTAATTTAGAAAGCTTAGAAAGAGATATTTCCAACCATATATAATAAACCTATACTTGTCTAACGCCTTTTTGTCCATACACCAATTTTTCTGTCAATACCTATTTTTTAACAGACTAAAAACAGGCGTTAGGTATGCACAGTCCATACTCTGAAGGGTATATCTCTCTCCACAAAATTCTAAATTAAGCATGGTTGGTCAATTTGGAAAGATTAGAGAGAGGTTTTTCCAACCATATATAATAAGCATATACTTTTCTAACGCCTATTTTTCCATACACCTATTTTTTTAATGCCCATTTTTTAATTTCCTTAAAAAAATAGTTGTTAGGCTTAGGACCAAAATCTAATAGCTTAATTTCGGTCATTTGGACCCCTTAGGGGTATGAAAAAATTCTAAAATTTGGAATGCTAGTAGATAGTACATATATGAATAACATATAAAAAATTTGGATTCATATCATGAATACAAAATTCAAACACAAATTGACAAATATTCATTAAAACTAGGTCTCAAAAGACCCATTTTTTTGGTCTATTTGGGGGGCCATTTCGAGGCATTTCACAGCTGATAAGTTCATGAAATTAAATACACAACATCATGCATATGTCTAGTTTAACATAATAAAATGTTGGCTCAAGAAGCCCTCTACAAAAATCACAATAAATTAGGCATGAAAATCGGTCAAAAATAAGAACAAGTAGAGGCTCAACAGCCTTTACTATGTAATTGAGTTAGAGCAATGTTCTAACATGAATTGGATAGCATAACAGTAATCAAAATTCACATATGTTGAAGGGGGAGATGATCTAAGCATGGGTTTAGGCTTACCTAGCCTTGGGGTTG
>JAOXJP010143385.1:0-27293 GCA_025762735.1 Platanus orientalis | reverse complement strand
CTATCATATATATATATATATATATATATATATATATATCAAGTGTTCAACTCGTGATGAGAAATGACAAAGTACCCAAGAAAAGCCATAGTAAAAATTTCCATGCAGAAAACCTTACCTAATAGTAAAATTTCTGTATGTGAAGATGCAAGCTAGCTAAGTTGGTAAAGTCTATGGGTGTTGTACCACAGACCTGAATTCGAAACCCATCTGCACCAACTAATAAACTAACCACTAATGTTGACCTATCAAGAAAAATAAAAGATAAAAATCCTCGTCCTGAAACAGGTTTTCTGAGATGTATATTCATATGAGAAACAGTTTACTTACTAGCACACATAATTGAATTGAATGTTGATGCACTTCTTTGATTAAGCATAACCAAAAGTTCACAAGTTTGGACAATTCTGATTAAAGCATTGGTGGGCCACATTTTCCATTCAATTGATGTTTATGGCATCCTGATTTCTGATGGATCTTGATCTTATTGACTACATCAAGGTGGTATTTTTATCCTGGATTCAGTTCAATCCTGGAAAGGCTAGGACTACATCCAGACTGGACACGAATACATCACCAATCAATGTTTCTTCTAGACAAAACCTTCCTCAAAATTGAGGAGAGGGAGAGAGAGAGAGAGAGAGAGAGAGAGAGAGAGAGTAGCACATGGCCTTGATGAGAAAACCATCAAGGCTACATTGTCGGAGGGTATGAAGGAATAATCTAATTTCCTTTCGTTCTACGGTTTCTCTCCATTTTTTCCCTCGAATACTCCTTATACAACACTCCTTTGCATCATGTATTCTGTGAAGATCTGAGCATGGTTTCGTCTGCATACAAGAAAAATTGCAATCTGATATTTGGTCCAATCTATGACTAGAGAATTCTTTTCTTCAAAAATGTGATTCTACTTAGTTATGTATTTTGTTTTTCTAATTTTTTTTTTCCAGATAATTGAATTATTTTGTTCTTTTTAAGATAATTTTATTTTCAGGGGTTGGTGGAGGAGCTGATTTGGTATCTAAGCATCAGAAGGCATATGGTCTCACTAACATCTATGTAAAATATGCTGCTAATCATTTTATTGTTATGCTATTGCTGTAATTTCTTCCACATTCAATTTACAAGTTCATCAATTTGTTCGTTGCGGTTTCTTTTTCTTCATTGGTTGTTTTATAATTCTAATTGATTGATAGGTTTATTATATATAGCAGATGATATTCTTGATCTCTGCTCCTGCATCTGTAAATGTTGCGAATTTTGTGCATAATTTCGGTGTCTTTTAATCATATATGGATTACAAATTACAGCAATGATGTTCACAGCCCCAATATATGACAAGTTTTTGATCTAACTCATGATTATAAAACTAATAATAGGCTAAAGCAGAGTTTTAAAAATATAGAACAATATATGTATATAAACAGCAACTGAATATAAACTTTATATGAAGCTCATACTGATTACATGCTGTAGAACAGAATTCAAAAAGTCAAAAAGAGCCCAGAATCGATGCAATGATATAAAACTCCAGCATGTGTCAAATTTGAATTTGTAATAGATATAAACATGAAACAAAGAAAATAAAGTTAGGGGACTTATGGATTGATGTCCAAACGTGTACATTGTCCTTAAAGTGGATTTCGCTGGGCTCAAATGTGCAACAGCCTTGGATTAACATCCACATCCAGAGAAGACACCAAAACCCTCCCTGAACTCTGCAAAATGTCTAGGAGTCCAAAGAAAATGACCAAGATGGCTTCTGTTGTGTAAATTCAAAATCTCAAGGAAACAATGAAATCAAGAGAAGCATTAATCATAAATAGGAAGGATTGTTCTCTCATTCTCTGAGATACAACCCTTTCATTCTCTTTGTGTGTGTGCGTTCCATGTGCATGCGTGTGACGTCCTTGTAAAGAGGCACCACCCATCAACCAAACGTTGGCTGCCTCTTGGTTAACCAACGTATGGGAGTTACAAACTATTTAACTTATTAAATGTATTAGCTATATTAAATTAAAATTAATTTAATAACACACGCTTACTAAAGATTCAATTTTGAATCTTCATAAATATGGTCCAAGTATATTGCACTATATACCTAGCACATTACGTGCCTGAGGCAATATCGTAGGTAGAATCCATCTTCCATTTTCTTTCATTTCAAGGATAAGAACTTGTGGGTCAAAATTTTGTTGGTCATGAAGAAAGCAACGAGAATGGGGATTGCGAGTAAGAAGTTCAGATGATGTATTATGTGAAGTTTGGGAAAGATCCCTTGGAATCCACACGATAAACTCGTGGCCTGCGTAATGGTTGGTTCATTTAAAACTGAGGTTGCATTTCACCATTATTGTAAACGGGGTCATGATTAATGTCATGGCATTTGCTTGTCTTTTGTTGGTTATAAGATCTAATGCTTGATGGTAAATTAGTCTAACTGATTTGCAAGCTGTTTATTTGTTACATTCAGGCATCCCGTTTGTTTTGGTTGTCCCACCGAGCCCTCGAATTGCTTTCACATTAAACTCACTATCTCTCAATTGGCTAAAAGCTTAATATCCTTAGTCTGATATTCATCTAAGATTTGCTTAATTAGCAATTCTGAATCTCTGATTCGAATTAGATAATTGGGCCTGTGTAGCTTCATACTCAGCTATGCTGTTGGAACCAAAACCTTGAAGCTTTAGAGATCCTTTACTTTGGGATATGAAGATGGCATCTGTTATCCAGTGATATATTATCCTACAGTTCTAAGATTCAAGTATTTTGTTATAAGAGATTTTTTTTATTTATTTTAGAAATCTCAACCTTATTTTCAGTACCCAAATTTTGACTTGGATTTCTTGAGGGATCCCATAGACTCTTAAAGACGGTATTAGATCAAACCTTAGGCAACCCTGGTTCAAGAAGATATAACCAACTTCCAAATCACATATTCCTCTAAAATACTAAGTCAAACCACGATAAAACTCACTAAAATCCTTAAAAGAAAATACCAGAAACCCTAAAAGGCTTAATTTAACCTAATATGGATTCTAGGAGGCTAGGACTTTTTCCCTTATGATGTTACTTAGGAAATTGGTCATGGTGGCTTGACAGACAAAAATGTTAAAGTTCTCCTTAAAGTGTCACTTCCCACTTTTCAACATTCTACAAACCGTAGAGCAACCTTTGGCCTTAAAGAAGCTGTAACTTTCAAGCGCTCGTTGGTCATTCACATCGACATCTGATTAACACTCACTCAATTTCCATACATAGGAATATTCTTACACATTTCAAAGCTCTGGCTTAACAACACTTTCTGGGCCTCCTTCTGGGCCTCCAAGTTCATCCTAGCTCCTCCCAATCTTGAAAAGCCACATTTTCTGCACACAATTGCTCGATGGACTTTCCATTCAGTGTAGTGCCTTGGGAAGCTCATGCCTCATATTATTCATGTAAATCTTGACAAATAATTCACCTTCTTTCCCTCTCGAAGCACGGTCAAAAGCTTTCTAAATTGTGACACTTTTAACGATTAACCACCCTACAATTGTTAGAATCCGTTTTTGATTCCGCCAAAGCGACCAGAACATCTGAGAAGCCGAACAAGTATTGTCAGTTCACCACCATCAATAGTCAACAAATTAGAAAGAGGGACCTAAATTAAAATTGAGCAGATTAGGGCAAAAGCACGGTTTTTCCTGAAGTACTGTTTTACTTTTACACATTTCTTGACACACAAGTGTAATGAACTCATCGATTGGTGCAGTATCATAGGAAGTTCGAGCCCCAGCCCCACACAGTTCATGAAAACTGTAAACGATAATTTTACCATTCTGCCCTCCCAAAGCTCAATCGAAAGCTTTTCAAGTTGACTGCACTTTGATCGTTAGTTATCGAATGTCAGAACATATTTCTGATTTGACCACTACGACTAAAATACCTGAGAAACCCATAAAGTACTATCTATTAACATCCGTCAGAGGTTGACAAACCAAACAATGAATCCAAACAAAAAGAACATGATTTGACAAGCATTTAATGCTCATTAATGTGCCTCTTTTAAACAAAATTAAGTTAAACTCTTAACTACATCAGAACTAACACATGGTGCCCTATTGTTGGTGTTCCCAAAAATTTGAAAATTCATGTTTACACACTACATCACCCTCCATTACCACATGTCACATTCTCATTAGTTCACCTCAAGCTTACCCTAGACTCCATTATGACCTACTTCTGACACCATCACATGGCGCTCTACTACTGGTGCTCCTAAAACCAAGAAAAGTACCACCCTTGTCACATGTCACATCCTCATTGATCCACTTCAAGCTTGTCTATGACCCCATTATGGCCTACCTCTAGCCTTGCCACATGGTACCTTACTATTAGTGCTCCTAAAAACAAGCAAAGTATCACCTTGGCACATGTCACACCCCTATTGGTCTACCTTAAGATAGCCTCCATTTTGGTTTATCTCTACCCTCATCACACGGCACTATCTTATTAGTGCTCCTAAAATCAAGAAAAGTACCATCATTACACACTATCACCTCTTGCCACATGTTACACCCTCATTGGTCTTCCTCAAGCCTACCCTAAACATCATTATTGTGACACCTTGCACTTGCCTCTTAGTATATTGTCAAGTCCATGCCAAAATAGTGGTGTAGTGAAAATGTGCATGTGAGCAATTGAATATGCGTTAAGAGATGAAGCACGAGAAGATCAGCTCAAGGTACAGGTACACCAACTGCATTTGAAGAGTCAAAACTAGAAAAGTCAAGCCACATCAGTGTTGAGTTTGTACCTCAAGAATATTCAACAAGTAAAACAGGTACAAGTATAAAAGACCAACCAAAACATAGCATGATTAAGTAGAAGACCACCCCAAAGACCTTAGAATAGGCCCCACAACAGATAGTCACCAAAATTTGGACTTAAAAGCCTAAAATACAAGTTTAGAGAAAGATGACCAGTCATAGGTCCATTTGGACTGGTAAAGTAGAACACCCCCTAAGGGGTAGGGGGCATGACCGGTCATGGTCTAGACAGGACCGGTCATGATGGAACCTCCAGGTTTCAACACCCCAAATGACGGGACTGATCATGTCTTAAGTATGACTAGTTAGGTAAAAGGGACTCCAAGGAATGGGTGCCTAGACTGGTCCAATTTGAGATCATGACCAGTCTAAATGGAAAAAACTTGATTTCTCGCTAGTTCAATTTCTGCGATTCTACTAATCTCTTTGAGGAAAATTTGGTATGTCTCTCTAAGGTTTTTGAGAGATTATAAATACGAAATCATCAATGAAAATATTAAGGAACAAGAGAAAAGAAATATAATCTTGAAAAACAAGAGCATTCGAGTTGAAAAAAGTTTTTCATCTACCATCTTGCAAACCATGTTTGCTGGATACAAAGGGGGCTTGACTCACAAACCTCTCTTTGAATCAAGATTTATCATCATTGAGGAGTTGTGACTGATAGGTTCAAACCCGCAAATCCGCAATGAAAGCTTTGACAACTAACCATTCTTAAGGTAATCTAAGCTTGGGTTTAAGTTCATTAAATCATACAATTCATACAGTGAGTTAACTTGATACGGGTGATTGAAAATCTGTTGATTGAAACATTAATATCTATTAACAAGTAACAAGTCATTTTTGTTTAATTATAGTATCTATCAGTCTATTAAGAGGCATTTGAAAGTGTAGAGAGTTACCTCCACAAATACTAAAATCCTTAACATAGGTAAATCGGCCTATTAAGAGGCATGCACTGAACAGAAAAATTTATTTTCATTAAATCTATATTTGTGAGCCTTCGCCGAAGACACCAGAAGCGTTTCATTTAGCTCTTGCCGGAAACAAGGGTAGACACCTAGGTTTGTCGGAGACACCAAATCGTAGGGTGTGTAGGTTTTTCTATTTGTTTAATTTTTTTTGCGATATTACTCTAAGATTATTAATAAAATTAAACCGCTCAGTAAGGAGCTTTTGATAGTGGACATAGGCCCGTAGTGCCGAACCACTTTAAATTCTCTGTGCTATCTCGTGGTGTGAATTTTTGGTAGTGCTTATTTTTTATATACTTTGATTATTGATTCATTATTGTGTTTATTACACCTATGGAAGTAACTGAACAATAAAAAGAAGCGTTCAAAATTGAATATCCTATTCACCCCCCTCTAGGATAGGAATTTCAACCTCATGTAATGTTAGCAAGGTTTAACCATTTAGATGTTAAGTGGACTTGACCCGAAGACCCTAGAGACCTTAGGCCATCATGGGTGTGTACACATGGGCATATGCAGATCCTAAGAACCACAAAGGACCCTCAAGACCCAAAATACACTAGATTGCACCACCCCGATAGCTTGTGCCTACAGGTGAGTGCTCGTGGTGGGGTGTCCCAAGCGCTCACTAGGTGAGGCGAGCAATCAGACAAAAAGTCAAGAACCTTGATTTTGATGCTCTTAGGCTGAGCGCTCACATGACCAAGCAAGCGGTCATGCCTACCACTTGCGAGCGCTCGCGAGGACAAGTGAGCGATTGTGAGGGGATACCTTGAGTGCTCACGACTCAAGGGGTGAGCTCGCTAGCTCTAGATTCTTAACAATAAAAATGGGGATCAACCCCATTTCACATGGAATCTTTCTATAAGGGAAATCTCATACTAGGATGAGTATATTATCTTATTTTAGCCTAATTTGGGTTAGAATACACCTAAGTCACTAGAGAATTAAAGGAAAAAGGAATTAAGAGGAAAGGAACTCACCCAAGCAAGGTAAGCTCAAAATCATTTAGATCTAGACTTGTTTAGTGAGATTTTCAAAAATTAGATCCTAGATTCTTATTAATTTCTAGTTTCTCATTGAATCCATACCATGAATTATAGAGGGTGACCATTGAAGATGTTTGATCAAAGTTTTAAAGGATAAAGAAGAAGATTGTAAGTACTCTTGCAAACTAATGTCATCTCTTCCTTTGTTTTCTATAAATCTTGATGAATTGATGATGAATCTTATTGTATATTGTTTTGATTTGGAAACCATGAGAGATTGTTCTAGATGTTAAGACCGTGGCGTTGCCATCTTCGTTGAAAACCAATTGATGCCCAGAAAGGGAGGCAACTAATCCTTATATGCATGGCAGCACAAAGCCCCATGTCTATAACGCGTTGTGGGCGGGCTTGAGGGGCTTCATAGTGCACATGTGGCACACATGCAGACTTGACTATCAAGCACCAATGCCACGTATGAGGCCCCATAACCCCACATGTGATAGCGAGTCCTTAAGCAAGATCGCTAGCCAGAAAGGTCCAACACTAGATTGTTGATCTTATGCTTGTAAGTGATTGTCATGTAACTTGATTGCTATTCTCATCACTTATGCTAAGTTTCTTTGGTGAATCCATACTATGTATTAAAATCTTATATGAATTGCTTTGAAAACTAAACCTAAGTATATTTTGATTTCATGTTGCTTACTATTGATAGATCTATGATGTTTCCTTTGAAATTCCTATGCTAGCTATGTAATTAACATGGATCTGAGATCAATTGATAGGAATCCCCATTGAATTCTCTTACTATGAAACATGATATGATTGATTCAAGTGAATCTTATTAAATTAACATAAGAAATGTGATTTCCATTGAACTAACATGAATGTGAACATGAGAAAATCTCTTGACTGAAATAAAGTATGATCGAAACTTTGATTTTCATAAATGGATTATGAAATATGAATCAATGATTGGTATTATCGATTCCTTTGAACAAAACAAAGATCTTATGAAATGAAAGATCTTAAAAACTATGAATTATGAAATTCTACTCGATGTAATGACCATATGTGATTTATATGAATGAAATATGAACAATTGAATATGAAAATGTATAAGTATTGTGATCGAAACCTATTGAACCGTGAAGCCTTATTCCATGTTTCATGAGACTTCTTATTGACCATTGATATCATTTGATACGACTCTATTATTATTGAACTTTGAAATGCCATTGAATCATTGAATTATAGAATCTTTTTTGGGCCTTATTGAACTACTGGACTATTGAACCTTTGATAGAATTTTATGACTTAACCTTGAGTATAAACAAGGAAGGGACTTAACCTTGGGTCTAAACAACGAAGAGACTTAGCCCTGAGTCAAAACAGGGTAGAATTATGCTTTTGATGACCTAATCTTATGTCTAAACAAGGAAGGGACTTAACCTTGGGTCTAAATAAGGAAGGGACCTAACCCTGTGTCAAAACAGGGAAGAACTCTATTGAACTTTGAACCTATTAAACTTTATTGAACACAACTTCAAGACCTTCCATTGGGTCACTACCATGGAGAATAATGATTAAATCTTTGAAATCTATTGACAAGTGATATGAATTATTGAATAAGACATTTGATTAAGTCTATATGTAAATAAACCATGTAATATAAACGTATTGAATCCTAATGATAAGTGAGCTAACTATTGAAAGTAGATAAGAATATGATTATGAAAAAGTGATATTTACTAATTCTGAAAATGAATGGTGCTACATTTATCATTACATTGTGACATGTACTCCTTTATTGTTCATGATATTGATTATGTTTATGTTACTTATTCAAATGTACTGATGGACTTATATGTTATTACTTTTTATTGTTGAGCTCATATTGCTACTTAGGTTTATGTTATGTAAAAAAAACCTATGTGCAAGCTTTGTCTTTATCATTTGAGCTTAGTTTGCATTTGTACTTGTTGGGTTTGTCAAGCTCACCCTAATTGGCACATGTATGAAAGAGATGATTGATTGATTGGGTCGATGTTGGGGCATGGTGATTATGATCTTAATGGATTAGTGTGAATGGCAACTGTTCATTTTGAGACTTTATTACCTTTATTTGGATGAATGTAACAATGTCCTTACATTGGATCAAATGTAACAGGTTGAAACTATATTGGCAACCTTATTAGATATCATGTGATTGTGGGCACCGTTATGCTATGCTCATAGTCACTTTACTATAGAGTTGATAGATTGATATTTTTGCTACAATTTCTATTTTGAATGGATTGTTTACGATTATATGTTATGAATAAGTTATGCTTCCACTAAAGGTAAAGGTTATGAATCAAAAGCTATGGATTAATGATGGTGGACTTATGTCTATGATAGGCATAAGAAAATGTAAATGTTTTATGCTTCCGCATGTTATTGAATGTAATAGATTATAATAGACTATGATACGATGTGAATGTGTGACCCTATATGATACCAATATATGGATGCACATGTTATGAAAGGAATTTAGATCGAGTTCAATGTGATGCTCCAAATCTGGGGCACATATACGGGATCCAGGTCCGGGTTTTGAGTGTTACAATTATAGCCTACCTCTAGCCCGTCAAGTGGCACCATAGTATTGGTTCTCCCTAAAGCAAGAAAAGTACCATCATTACACACCCCATCACCTCTTGTCACATGTCACACCCTAATTGGTCCACCTTAAGCCTACCCTAGACTCCATTATGACCTACTTTAGCCTATACACATGTCTCTACCCATTTGTTGACACCCAACACCATCCCCTACATTAACCCTAACACATGTCAAACTTCCCTTGGAACCATCCACCTATGACATCATCATCCCTTGCCATGTGCCATGCTGTAATCGGCTTTTCACCAATTTAAACTAAACCCAAATTCAACTAAATTAGATCAAATGAAATGACAACCCAACTGCAAGACCTAAACCCAAATCCAGTTGAAATTCAGAATTTTCTTATAAATAGAACCTATATCTACATGTTTGAGGGTTTGGAATCTCTAGCTAAAGTGTCAAAACTCTGCATGGAAACTTGTTCTGCATGCAAAACACTCCCCCCCTCTCACCTTCTCTCAAGGCTTGCAATCAGTTTCTCTAATTGTCTTGGAACCTCTTCTCTTCTGTACATATTACAATAAGAGCTCCATTGAGAGTACTCTCTATTTTTTTCCACTTCCTACATGCTCCCATGATTTCAAAGAGCTCTAGTGATCTCTATCCACATCCTTAAACAAGAGCAGCATAGTAGAGGTATGCCTTTTTGCATCATTCTCTTTTATTTTTGTGTTTTTACATAGTTTTGTGCTTGCATGTTTAGAGTAGGTTAAATTTCATTTTCTTAGTGATTAAAGAATCTAGAAAGCATGCTTAGTATGTAGGATAAATCTTAAAATTTCATGGGCATTGGACTTTTCTATGAAATCCAATTTGGCAAAAAAAAAAAAAAAAAAAAATCTATTGGGTGTGTTGTTTTCTATGCTAAGGCATTGGGCCATGTTTAGGCATTGAACCCTAATTGGGTGTTGGAACTTGAGATGTCAGACTTTGAGATGACCGACATCTAATGATTAGGCGTTGGTCCATAATCTTGTCTATATGAGACTCAATCTAATTCCTATGTATGAGAGCATGACTTATCTTCTATTTTTGTCTTTGTGTGGACCCATTAAGTTTAACTTCATGTCTGTCTATATGTTATACCATGACATGCTATACCATGAATATATAAATAATGTATGCCATGCTCTTAATATGTTGATGATGATGTGTTGTTTCATTTCATGATACCTAGTTTGCATAGAGATATCACTCTATGATCATGCTCAGTTAGACATAGTGGATGTCCATGCCAAAGCCCTTGATTTAACCCATTTCCTGATATTGTATGTTGGCTTCTAATTATGTTTATTCTTTATTTATTGATTGACATATTTCATTTAAATGCTTGAACCATGAATCAAACATATTTTGATATTTGATCATTTTGTCCTTAATGATTTCCTTGTCATAAATTCATGTGTATACCATGAACATGCCTATGTTTCTTTCATATACCTTGCTTGAATGCATTGCGAGGTACTCTATAAGTATACCTCTAACCCATAAAATGAATCTCCACCCAACATTACCCTTCTGAACAATAAAGCATGAGACATTGCACACACACACACACACACACACACACACACACACACACACATGACTACATATAGCTTGATCCCAACAAACCATAAACCCAAAACACATACAAAGTTATCCCAAGTTCAATTGTGATAATCAAATAACATTGGGGGTCCCCTAGACATTCAATGGAAAGGTAAGCTTTTGGTCTAAACCCATTCAGACTTTAATTCCTAATCATGATTGGGCATTAGTACATGCATGATTAAGCATTTGAAGTCCACAAATGACAATTAGGCATTGAACCCATGTTGTTCTAAATTTGGATCTTCAATGAAAAATTAGACATTGAACCTATTCTATCTTTGATCTAGACCTTCAGTGCACGGTTGGGCTTCTGGTTTGAACCCATTCAGGCCTGAATGCCCAATCATGTTTGGGAGTTGGGAAATACTAAGCCCAAATGAGCGTTGGGTATAGAATCTACCCGAATTTCCTTAGTTAATAACACCTTAATTCACACATATTAAAGCTAGCTATAGCATACATTAACAAGAGAAGCCACCATAAAAAGGTAGATGTGTTGGGGTGTATAACACCTTCCCCAACCATAGTACAACAACTTATTCCAATCTTTGGTACCCTAGATGAGTAAAGGAGTTTGACAAGCTTATACCTAAGGGTCTAAGCCATCCTCTCCTAAGGAAGGCAACTGATGTTCAACTCCATTAGTAAAATATGAGTTAGTGAAACTCCCAAGAATCCTATAATGACAATAAATGGTAATTATAAACACACAACACGAGAGAGAGAGAGAATCCTCTGCATTACCTTTTCGGGGATAGGAAAAATAAGGGAAGAAGTAGGAAGGGTCCCGCTTGAGAGCTAGAACCGATGCCCACACTTATGAACACTAGTAATGAAATAGGGAGATAGCGAGATGTGTTGCCATCAATAAGGAATGACAAATTATGTTAGTTTTTGATGGAAACAGTTTTGAAACTGCCAATATTTTATTGTCCACATTTCAAATTTGATAATTTGTCTATCTTTGAGCCAAAATAAAAGTGGGACCCACAAGTTGTTTGAGGTGGATCCACATGGGTTTGTGTTCACCTCATTAAGGAGAACAACGCCATATAATTGGTTGCACAAAACTGCTAATGGGTGAATGAGAAATTGTCTCCGAAAGTGCCCAATTGAACACTGATTAAAGGGTGTAAAACTAGAATAATCCCACATTGAATGTTTATATATGTTGGACAAAATTTTGGGCCTCACGGGGCACTGCTGTTTTGTGGATGGGGGAGGACCTAGCCAACATGGGCCAGGCCCATTTAACACACACACATGTGCACCAAACCGAACCTGGCTGGGTAGGTCCGAGTTGGGTTGGGTCAATAAGAAAAATTAAATAATAATTTTCTTATTATTTTTATTTCTCACAGATTCAGTTATACTTGTGGGGGGGGGCATGTCTATTCACAGCTAATTTTACCCTTTTACCCTCGTGACTATTCCGAAATGAACAGTCACATTTGTGACTATTAAAATGCATCTTTTAACCCCTTGTCTATTCCGTACGAACATGAAGATGGCTATCAATTAAATTGCAACCTTTCTACTTTCGTGTCTCTTTGAACACCATAAGGTGTGACTGTATGCCTATTCCAAACATACATGAATAGTCTATAAATAAATAGTCCCTCCTTCATTTCTTGTATCCAAACTTCATAGTATTTGAAATAGGCATCATAGAGGTGTCTAAATTTAAGCATCATAGAGTGCATTATAGCGGTTTTGTATAAGAGAGAGTACAACACAAGTTTGTTTCACTAGACACATAGATTGTAGTGCTTCTTCTGTGTGTAGTCGATCATTGTATCCTAGGGGGCAGATGTCTGCGCGAAGCTCGTAAGCACCATTGCAAGGGGCGAAATCTGTCTTAAGGACATAGTTAAACACTATCCTTGATCAATTGTGAGTTTGATTTTTGTCAATTCATCCAGTCAAGTAAGTCATTCTTTCCATTTTATTTTAAGTATTTTATTTATATGAAATAAATATTTTTTGTTTACAGAATAGTGCATATCATTCTTTATACATCGAATATAGAAACAACAATCTTAAGACAAAATTCCATTTTTTATGTATTTTATTCTTTGTGTGTTCCGTGAACGTTTTCTCAGTTTTATTTCATATAAATCATCCGAGTGTTGACACCGGCTCAAACGATGGAGACTCTAAAAAACAAAAGTGCCAGATGGATCAAAGAAGGGTACTGAACTGAAACCATCATTGTAATTAGATAAGTTATTTATCTACAAATTCTATTATTTTGATTTATAGAATTATCATGATATGTGTTTACCATCTATAATGTCTAATTTCAACATGATGGTTTATTGATATGATAACTTGCATGTTTATCATATGTTTTGTTAGAAATATAAAATGATCAATTTTGTGGGTGATCTCCTAAAATATGATAAATGGTATTTCATGGATTTTGATTATTTATTGGTGATGAACATAATTCTACAGCCATTGAATAAATCAATAATTGCATTCACATAACGATAGACATAATCTATGTATGTGATTGCAATGGATAGACCATTGGTTTTGTGACCATAATGATCTTACCAACCATAGAAAACAATTTGGTGTGAACAAGGCATATACCAATATGTTTGACACACCTGTGAAGGTGAGGAGTAGTTCATAAACATAATGGTTTGTTATATATTTCAATCAATTTGAAAAGATACATTCTTTTATCAAGAATTATGAATATTTTATCTTGATTAATTTCAGTTATCTTATGGATTTAGTATATTGAAAAACCCTTCATATGGTTAATGACTTGGCAATTTTGAGAAAATTATGAAATTATGCTTCATATAAGATATATTTTGAGATTGAATAATTTCATTGGATGTTTGAAATGTGGGGGTCATAAACTATAAAAGGATCATCAGATATCAAGAAGATTTTGTTTTTGATAGGTATAACTCTGTTTTTCTTCTTGTTTACCATAACATTCAAGCTAATAGTCTCTTCGGCAGCCATGAATAATTCAAAACAGATTCTACTCCCTTCTCCCTATTTACCTTAAGAAGTTTTATTGCTGCTTTAATATTGTATTTAGAAATATCTCATTTTATAGAATCATTTATGTAGCATCGAACACATATATATGTGCATGTGAACAAATGAAGGTCGCCACTAGGGTGGAGTGACCGAATGCGGTGACCGATTTAATTTACAAGAAAAGGAATGTTGTGATATATGATTTTATTATGTTATGCATGCCATGTTGCATAAGATCAAACATAGTTTTATTAATTTTTAAGTAGGTTCATTTATAAACCTAATTATTTGCCTTGAAAAATTGTTGACTGAGTATATGAATACTTGAAGAAAACTATGCATTGATCTAATGGCTATCATCTTACTTTGAAATGATATATTGATGCTTATTAGAAATCTGAATCAGAGGATTCAAAGCCCATTAGTGTATAAATATACATTCTTGGAAGAATTACAATTTTTGAGGGTCTAAGTAATAGACTTGGATAATTCACTCTTAAGAGTTTGAGTTTATGGTATTTGCAACTAGAGGTTAAGAAATGAAGTGGTTGAGGAATTTCTTTTGAAAATTCCATGTTGGCTTAGACCAATGCCACTTACATCTTTACATTGTGATAGTGAGTCTTCACTATCACATGTATACAATAAAATGTAAAATGGTAAGTCTAGGTACATTGGACTTAGACATAGCTATATGGTTGGATTGCTCAACTTAAAAAGTTATCTTTATTGGTTGTATGGTTAGGTAATAACTTGATCGATCCCTTGAGTAATGACATTTTATAAGGGATACAATCAAAACAGAGTTGTTGAATGAAAAAATACAACCTTAAAGGAAATTATGGATGCTATTTTGATTAAGTTCTAGTTTTCCTTAGGATTTGTGGGGGGGGGGGAAGCAATACTTTCTATCAAATCATATTCTCAACAAGAAGCCTTACAAATAAGATACCTTAAGAATTATGAAAAAGTCAAAACACATTTCTATAAATTCTTAAAAGTGTGGGGGTATTTAGCAAAGGTGGTGGTCCATATCCCTAAAAGGACTGAGATAGGACCAAAGTCAGGCATGAAAAACTTGACAATTTAATGATGTCAAATAGGAATATAATTAGTGAATGTGATAAATGTGTGTATAAGATCCATAAATAGCCATGCCATTGTGTGACAAAGTCATATGTATAATGGTAAGTCTTGACACATTTGTCAGAGACATGATACCGTAAGGTAGTAGATCTCATATGAAATTATTTCATTAATTACATTTAAGTCAAGAGATGAAATTGTAGATTCGTTAACTAAATGTTTAACTAGAGATCAAGTAAACTACTCATTGAGGAGAATAGGTTTAAAGCTTATGTTTGAAAAGTCACTATAGTGGTAACCGTATCTAGCTAACTAGAGATCCCAAGATCTAGGTTTAAAGGGACAAACGAATTATGTGTGACTTAGTAGTATCACTATGGAGAAAACTTCTCCTATCCACTCCTATGATGAAATAGTGATATCTGTAGAGAAAATCTGGGTATGCTTGATTTTAATAATTTTAATACCTTGAAAATCTAAGTAGAGTATGACAAGATACTTTTAATAAGAATTAACTATGTGAGTGTGAAGGGGGCACTTCTATGAGAATTGTAAGGGTAAATTCTCTAAAAACACTCATGAAACTAGGCGGTGTTTAGGTGTTGTTCATGGCTAAAATGAACACAATCATGAAAATCAACTATGTCTGGAAAGAAGCTGTGTGAATTCTATTGTCTTGGTTTACACAAACGGCTAAACAATTCAAGATGTCGCGTTCACTAGTTAGTTAGTAAATCCGATAGTCTTTCACAAAAGAAGGTTCAAAGCCACAAGCTACCTCTCTCTATACATCAATTTTCCAAAAGTACTCTCTCTATGTGTTTGTATCTTCATTTTCATTTGCATTATAGTAAACCAATTTTATTCATGTGGGGGATTGTTGGAAACGGTTTTGAAACTATACAGATTTTACTATGCCCATATTTCAAATCTGATCATTTGGCTATCTTTGAGCCAAATAAAAGTGGGACCCATAAGTCGTTTGAGGTGAGTCCACATGGGTTTGTGTTCACCTCATTGAGGAGAACAACGCTGTATGGTTGGTAACTTAAAATCGTTAATGGGTGAATGAGAAATTGTCTCCAAAAGTGCTTAGTTGAACACTGGTTAAAGGGTGAAAACTTGAATAGTCCCACATTGGTTAGCCCATAAAACTTTGTATGTTCATAAATAGTTATGTTAGACATAAGTTTGGGTCCCAAGGGGCACCGTTGTTTTGTGGATGGGGGAAGACCTAGCCAACATGGGTCAGGTCCATATAAACACACACACACACATGTGCGCCAAACCGAACTAGGCCGGGCCGGGTTGAGTTGGGTCAATAAGAAGAATAAAATAGTAATTTTATTATTATTTTAATTTTTCCTAGATTTGGTTAGACCTGTAGGGGGGCATGTCTATTCACAACAAGTTTTACCCTTTTACCCTCGTGACTATTCCAAAATGAACAGTCACATTTGTGATTATTAAAACACATCTTTTAACCCCTTGTTTGTTCCGTATAGACACAAAGATGGCTACTAAATTGCAACTTTTCTATTTTCGTGTCTGTTTAAACACCATAAGGTGTGACTATATGCCTGTTCCAAACATACCTGAATAGTCTATAAATAAATCATCCCTCCTTCATTTCTTGAATCTAGAATTCTTAGTATCCGAAATGGGCATCATAGAGGTGTTTGAATTTAAGCATCATAGATTGCATTATAGCAGTTTTGTATGAGAGAGAGTACAGCACATGCTTGATTTGCTAGGAACACAGATTGCAATGCTTCTTCTGTGAGTAGTTGATCATTGTATCTTAGGAGGCAATGTCTGCAAAGCTCGTAAGCACCACTACAAGGGGCGAAATCTGTTTTAAGGACAAAGTGTCAAACATTGGCCTTTCCATTTTATTTTAAGTACTTTATTTATATGAAATAAATACATGTTGTTTATAGAATAGTGCATATAATTTTTCTACATAGAATATAGAAACAATAGTTTTTACAACCAATAACTTGCATTAAGGTGTCACTTTGAGCCACCTGCAAGATTGAATTCGAAGCGATAATATATAGAGCTAATTCTAGATTTTCATTTTTAACATGTTATTCTAAGCATTCAATTGGCACCTTGGTTATAAGGGTTTCTAAGTATTTCTTGGTAGGCAACCAAAATTTATTATTATTCAGGCTGCATTTGGCAGCCACCTGTAATGTAATCATTTCATTTGAGTTTCTCAAGGCATTTGTGGTCATGAGATGATTGTTTCATAATGAACTCATTCAAATGTATACTAATTTGTTAACTACAATTAGAAATGAAATCATCTTAGGTTTTACTATAAAATGAAATGACTTATGTTATCAAGCACAAATCGCTGCAAATCTAAATGAGTTCATTATAAACCATCCCGTTGTGGTTACAAAAGCCTTGGGAAACTCAAATGAAATGATTTCATTATAGGTCGTGCCAAACACAGCCTTATTCAACTCAGAAAAATTAGGATATCCATTAAAAAAATTGGAGAGATGTTACTTCAGACACAGTGGTCATCACCACCCTTTTGTATATTAGGGAAATAAAATGAGAGAGAGAGAGAGAGAGGGAGAGAGAGAGAGAGAGAGAGAGAGAGAGAGAGAGAGAGAGTTTAAGTGCGCAACGTCTTGGGATCCTAGCTGGGTGAAGTAGTAGGTGGTCTTGGCTAGGCAATGGTTTAACTACACTATTTTTTTGGTTTTGTCCTTAAGTTTGAATTAACTAAATTACTAACCTTGAAGATACTTGTATGCACCATAGTTTAAAAAAAAATTATGTTTCATTTTAGGATGGACGTGGAAGTTTTCGATCCTTGATAGGTGTTAATCTGGTATTTTTCAATCAGTGGGTTACTTTGTAGATGAGTCATAACCCAAAATTCATGTTGAATGCTATTTAAGTAACCCAAAATTCTGGTTGTTTTGAACGATTAAAAAATAGAAGGTATATGCAACTGCCCCATTTCTAAAATAGAAACATAGCTACCACATGGTAAAGGGATTTGGGTGAATGGTGACTAATCCCTAACTTCCTCTCAGAAACATGAGGGAGTGTGGGTTAGGGTTGCCACTAACGCACATTTTTCTCCCTACATATATGTGGATGTGCCTAAACACATACAAACAATTTTAGGGTTTTCTCAATGAAAAGAAGAGGAAGAAGAAAGAGAAAGGAGTGGCTGTTGCAGTGTGTTCCAAAGATCATCTTTGACAAAGAAGAAGAAGACTAGTTCAATGTTGTGAACATCATCTTCTTCTTCATCTCTCTCTCTCTCTCTCTCTTTCATTCTCCTTGTATAGTTCTTGAACTTGACTCTCTTCCTTGAGAAGAACACAACTGTGATTTCTTTAAACCAAGGCTCTCTTGAATATGCATTCTCTATCAAGAGAGATCTCCTGATTCATTTGAGTTTCATCCTCTTGAGATTCAGTATTCTCTTTGTGAAAACTCATGCTAATCTCTTTAGTGGACAGTTTGAGTTCTACAAAAATGTAATGCTATCGAATATTGTACAAAAACAAAAATTGTGACTTCTTGGGATTTGAGAAAACAATGAGGTTTCATTTGTCTCTACTGAAGAGTGCAAATCCATAGATAGAGAAGGGTTCTACCTAAGCTAGATTGTATCTGGTAGTTAGCTTGGTCGCAATCCCTTTCACGTTGTTGGGAGGACTTGACAATCTTCAAAAACGTGATAAGGACACCTTCTATGCTCGAATGAATTGGTTAAACAAACCCTAGAACTAAAGAAGTTGAGAAATCTTGAAAAACCAGTAAATTACAACTTGCTGATTGAACCACTACTAAACGTATCTATCATGAGTCCACGACTAGCAAGTTGATCACGACTGATCGGCATATCATGACTGAAGTGAAGCCCACAACTGACCAATAGCTCACAACTATTCGGGTGATCTACGACTAACAAGGCCACTCATGACTAAAACTCTCTCTACAATTAAATTGATTTTGGCACCTAGACTATGTTCCGTGACTATTCATCCATTCGCGACTAACCAAAATCTGATTGTTATTTTACCTTATTTTATTCTATTATTATCACCATAAAACTAACAATTTGAAGATATGTTTACTCCCATGGGCTAACTCATAATCTACCATTTTGAATCAGCCCGATTCAATGGAGAGAATTTTGATAGATATAAAGATAAGATGGAAAACAAGAAGTCTACTATGTGTTGACTGATTTACAATTGCTCATTCCCGCTTTAGATGAAGCAGATGAATATGTAATTGATGCTTCCCACATGCCAATGGGAAATTGATTGTAGATGACTAAAGTCTCATCATCTTATCTTTGAGACACTCTTTGATAGCCTCTTCAATTAGCTCTCCAAGAAGACCAAATTTGCAAAGGTTTTATGGGAAACTGTGATTACTGTCTACAAGGGCTAATAGTAGGAAACAAAAAAATCAATGTCCAAAACTATGGATAATTCAAGATGGTGGATGGTAAGTCTGTTATGAAACAAATCAAGGAGTTCTAGAAAATTGTTGATGCAATCACCTCCACCACGATGCGTCTTGATCCTTTCTTCCATGTCAACATGATGATCTTCAAGACACCTCCATCTTGGCAAGATTACAAGGAAAAATTGATGCATGAATGAGAGGACATGTCACTTGATGTATTGATGCATCATCTATGAGTTGAAGAGAGTGCGAGAAACAAAGAAAAGAAGACTGATCCATTTGGGAAGGCTCATGTGGAAACAACCAAATCTAAGGGTCAATATACATCTAATAAGAGGGAATTCAAGAAATCTATCAAAGGCATGGAAAAGTCTTTTTAAGAGAAAATACAACGATTATTTCTGTGGAAAGCCAAGGCACATGGTAAGAGCTTGCTGCTATAAGAAATATGGTGATGATGATAACAACAACAAGAAAAAGTTTAAGAACAAGAGAAGGATCCATGATCATGATTTGATAGCTATTTTCACTGAACCCAATATGGTAGGAGAGGAAGTTGACATTGGTGCCACACAACATATGTGTAGAAACAAAGACATGTTCATGTCCCATGAACTAGTGGAGGATGGCATGAACATATTCATAAGAAACTCATTATCCTCCAAAATAATAGGGAAAGACACAGTGGAGCTGTGGTTTACTTTTAGGAAGATTGTTACCCTTGGAGAAGTCTTGCATGTTCCTAACATCAGGAAAAACCTCATTTTTAGATTACTTTTGAACAAGCATGGATTCAAGATGGTGTTTAAATCTGATAAGTTTGTACTAAAAAAGCATGGTGTGTTTGTAGGCAAGGGATCTTCTACCTCTGGAATGTTTAAACTCAGTGTTATTAATGAAAATCTTTTTTACTTATGCTTACTTGATTGAGTCATGTGATCTAGCTGGCAAATTAGGTCATGTTCATAACAACAAAATTAACAACATGGAAAATCTATGTTTAAGTTTCAATAAACAAAAAATGCAGCACATGCAGTAAATACAAAGTCACCCATAGTCCATTCTCGAGTGTGCAAAGTTCATTAAACCTACTGAATCTTATTCACAGTGACATTTGTGAGATGACTACATGCTTTCTAGATGAGGAAAAAGATACATTGTAACCTTTTGAAATTCTAATATGTTAACCTATGTGATCCTAGAGGGGGTGAATAGGATCCCACCAATTCTCTTAAAGTAATTTAACTATTGAGTCTAATTTCTCTTAACTTTGATTTACCCGATTATTTACCTTAATTTTGTAGCGAAATATTAAATAAAATGGTTTAAACTAAATCAATTATAATTCCTCGCTATGAATACTATCATAGACCACTGTACCCTGTCATACATTATAACAAACTATAATAGAGCAGAAGATGGGCTGATAAATTTCCTAAAGGTTTTACTTTTATGCCTTAGGTTTCTTAATAATGCAATGGAATGATTATTCAATCAATTTAATGTATGAATTAAGTATTTAATAATTAAAACAATAAATACAATTAAATTAGGAAAACAACACAATCTCATAATGCACACTAGATTTATAGTGGTTCAGCCTTTCACTTGGCCTACGTCCACTCTAAAATCTCATAATAGAGCTATGATTTTTATTAATAGAATTCACTATCTATTATAGTGAAAATCATTAAAAATTGACTTCCAACTTACACACCCACGAGAATCCACTCGTTGCAAGTTATATAAGTTTGGTGGTTTCGATGGACTTTCAAACACCTTCAGTGACTCTGGTGAGGTAATACAGCTCCCGGTGACTTTGGTGAGAGCTCCAATCAAAGTAACTAAAGTATATATTTCTAGTGATTGATCTCCGGATTGATTGCCTTTCAATAGGCTGATTTAACTATAGTTTCAAGTCCCTTTTTGGATCAATGCCTCTTAATAGGCTGATAAAACTATGGTTTCAAGTCTCTTATCTTTTGAGAGATTTCTCAATAGATATAACATAATTGTAGGCTTTATCTCTTAGAGATTTCAGTGATTTTTAAGTTTGAATACCCTAGATGCACAATCCTCACAAGATCTTATCAATAAAACACAATGATTGAATGATAAAGACTTTCCTCTTGTAGTCCACACCACTCTTAAGGTGGCAAAGACCTCACAATGGTATCTTAATAATGGGTGTTCAAGACATATGATGGGAGATAGATCCCTCTTCTCACACAATGTTCCCGAAAAGGAAGGAAGTGTGGCTTTTGGTGATGGGAACACCGCCAAGATAAAGGGTAGATGTATAATTGAAAAACCTGGAATTCCAAAACTAAAAAATGTATTTTTTGTAGATGGCCTAAAACATAACCTACTAAGTGCAAGTCAAATATATGATTTGGGTTATGATGTTGGCTTCTCAAAAGATGGTTGCCACATAAAAGACAATGATGGAATTGTTGCAAAGCGTATTCATACCGGTGACGATTGTTACATCTTTGGGGATGGTAAACCAAACATATGTCTCATCACACAAAAATATGAGACAAGCCTATGGCATCAAAGGCTTGGTCATGTGAACTTTAGGAACTTGTCTAAACTATGTAGGAAAGACTTACTTCTTGGTGTACCCAAGCTTGGTAGACAAGAAAACCTAATTTATGATGATTGTCAACTTAGAAGTGGTGATTGTCAACTTTGAAAGCAAACTAGAGCATCACATAAAAAGTTGATAGAAATAAGAACCACAAGACCACTAGAGCTAATCCATATGGAATTAGCTAGACCAAGAAGAACCAAAAGCCTTGGTGGAAAGAAGTATTTTATGGTCATGGTGGATGATTTTTCTAGATACACATGGGTATCATTTCTAAGAGAGAAATCTGAGGCATTTGATGAATTCAAAATATTTTGCATTAGATTGTAAATGAAAAAAGAACTCATCATAAAGAGAATTAGAAATGATCATGGAGGAGAGTTTGATAATAGTAAATTTTAAAAAAAACTTTACAATGAATGTGAGATCAAACACAAATTTTCCGCACCCAAAACACTCCAACAAAATGGGATAGTGGAAAGAAAGAATATGACTTTACAAGACATGACCACTATCAGTAAAGGCCTAGCTAAAAGGTTTTGGGTTGAGGCCGTAAAACACCACTTGCTATCTAAACAATAGCGTGTATTTGAGGTCGGGTACTTCAAAAACATCAAATGAAATATGGAATGACAAGAAACTAAATTTGAAGTACTTTAGAATTTTTGGAAGTACTTGCTACATTTTGAGACATAGAGAAAATCTAGGCAAGTTCAATTCCAAAAGTGATGAAGGAATCTTCCTTAGTTATGCATCTAGAAACAAAGCCTATAGGGTATTTAACAAAAGGACTTGAAATATGGAAGAGTCTATAAATATTATCATAGATGATAAACCTAAGACTCAATCTAACAAGAAAGAAGAAGAAGGAGAGAATCCTCAAGATGATTTTAAGATAATAGAAAATGTTACCTCTCATGAATCGGGAAATGAGTTTGAGGAATGAGGATGTGTGAGTCATCCCAAGGATAAAAGACTAGTCAAGGGATATTCATAAAAATATATTATTGGAGATTCAGATTAGGGTGTCAAAATAAGAATGCAAATAGAAAATATTATTAGCCATATTTGTTCTACATCCAAAATTAAGGCAAAGAAAGTAAAAGAAGCTCTTGTTGATACAAATTGGATCATGGCTATGCAAGAAGAGCTCAACTTATTCAAAGGGAATGATGTTTGGTACCATGTTAAAAAATCCAATGATAAAAATATAATTGGTACCAAGTGTATCTTCAAGAATAAGATGGATGAGCATAGAACCATTATAAGAAACAAAGCAAGATTAGTTGCTAAAGGATTTTCTCAAATGGAAGGAATTGACTTCGAAGAAACCGTTGCTCCCATGACAAAGTTTGAATAAATTAGAATCCTTTTATCCATCACATGTCATTTGAATTTTAAGTTATTTCAAATGGATGCCAAGAGTGCGTTTTTAAATGGTGTGCTCCAAGAAGAAGTATATGTGGAGCAATCGGAGGGGTTCATAGATCCTTATAGGCCTAATCATGGATAAAGGCTCAAAAAGGCACTCTATAGTCTCAAACAAGCACCTAGAACTTGGTATGAGAGACTTATAAAATTCCTTCTTTAAAATTAATTCACTAGGGAGAGTGTTGACAAAATACTCTTCACAAAGAAGAAGGATGATTTCATACTCATTGCACAAATTTATGTAGATGACATAATATTTGGTGTTACTCGAGAGGATATGATACATGAATTTGCTCATACCATGAAGAGTAAATTCGAGATGAGTATAAAAAGGGAGTTGAAGTTCTTTCTAGGACTTCAAATTAGGCAAACCAAAGATGGAATCTTTATGAATCAATCCAAGTTTGCCAAAGAATTAGTGTCAAAGTTTGGAATGACCCAATTCAAACCTCTACACACCCCCATCAGTACTAGTGAGAAAGTGAACAAAGATGTTGAAGGTAAGGATGTAGACACTAAGATGTACATAAGCATGATAGGTAGTCTCCTCTATCTCATTGTAAGTAGACCAGACATATCATTATGTGTTGGTGTTTGTGCTAGACACCAACCTGTTCTGAAAGAGTCGCATCTCAAAGCCACAAAAGAATTATTAGATATATTTGTGGGACTCTAAACTATGGACTGTGGTATCCATTTGATACCAATAGTTCATAGCCAGTTACTCAGATGTAGACTGGGCCAGAAATATAGATGACAAGAGAAGCACAAGTGGATGGTACTTTTATGTCGGGAACTACCTCTTATCTTGGCACAATAAGAAACAAAACTCTATATCTCTGTCAACTACTAGGGCCGAAGACAATGCGGCAAGAAGTGGATGCGCTCAACTTCTATGGATGAAGCAAATGATGAAAGATTATGGTCTCGAGAAATTGGTGATGGAATTGCTCATAGACAATAAGAGTGTTATTCAAATCTCAAAGAACCCTATTCAACACTCTTGCACTAAACATATTGACATTAGGCATTACTTCATTTGGGATCTAGTGGAAGGAGTGATTGCTCTTGAGTTTGTTGAAACTGAGATTTAAATGGCCGATATACTCATAAAGCCACTTGATTTGAAAAGGTTTATGCACTTAAAAAGTGCAATTCGGATGTGTGAGATATAAATTTTGAGAAATGATGAAATTGTGAATGGATTAAAAATGCTCACCTTAACCAATGCTAACCACTGCTCCTTGTCAGGCGGTGGGCACATCAGCGCCGAAAAGTGAATATGCACCTCCCAAAAAGGTGAAAATCACTTTTCAACGCTGATGTGTTTACCCCTAACAAGGAGCAGTGACAAGCATTTGTTAAGGGAAGCGTTCATAAACCGATCCCGATGAAATTAGAGGGCCAAAATCCATAAAGATCTTTTCTTTTTATGGACTGTGTGTGAATCTTCTGCACATCTGAATGGATTCAGATTCCATCAGATCAATCCGCTTAGATCCATCTAGTGTAGCCAAATTGATCCGACACGGTGGTTTTAGTGAGATACGAACCATAAGTTGGTTTAAAAAGGAAAAATTTGCATTCCCTCCTCATTTTCCTCTTGCTCATTCTTCTCCCTTGTGTTCCCCTTGAGTTATTCATTCCTGAATCTCTTGCTTAATCATTTCCATGGCTCCATCAAAGAAGAATACCACCAAAGGGAAAGCCCGAGCAACCTCAAAGCTCCCTATTAAAAAACCAAATAGACCACCTCCTGTGAACTTGGGCTCATTTTTGGATGCGTCTCACCTCGGCAACTACACGAACTATTTCTTGAAGAGGCTGATAGCCATAAAGTGGCACATTAATGAGAAGACCCTATTTGATCACCTCATAGGGTATGAGATCGTGCCCAGGGGATGGGACTCTCTAATGACTATTGAGGGCATTGTTCAAGAAGAAGCCATGTGAGTGTTTTATTCTAACATTCACGACTCCAACCTCAATGATCTCACATTTCACATCGAGTTTTACAATGTGCAAATGGATCTGGACCCATCCTTGCTATCCACACTGCTAGGGATAGCCAGGCTAATTGGGTAGGAGGTTCCATTTCCTCCGAGGAGTTAGACAAGGAGACTATCTCAAAGGTCTTTGGTTATGAGGGAATGACCTGGTTCCGGAAACTCTAGGCCTTGGAGTGTCACCTTAAAGTACATCTTCTTAATCTAGTCTTCTCACATAATATGTTTCCTACGATGCACAACAATGACATGCTTAACTCGATGGTGCATGTCATCTATTCTCTCCTTACCAAGAAAGAGGTAGATATCATGGCCATCATGTGCCACGTTATCATTTTGGAGGCCCGTAACCCTAGTGCCTCCCGATTGCTACCTTTTGGTGTGATGATTACACATTTGTTAAAGGTATGTGGGGTATCCTTCCCCAAGGATGCCACCACTCTAAAGCAGGGTGTTGAGATCGACCAGTCTACTATATAGTGAATTCTTCGAGAGGGCACACACTCAAAGAACTGAAAGACGCCTTCTAAGGATGGACCTTCCACCACTCTAGCCACGTCAGCACCACCACCTCTTGTGTACACGGAGGTCCCACCAGTGGTTGTGCCTCCACCACCAGTAGCAGAGTTAGCTACTCCACCTCCACCTCCAGTTGCCCCACAGGGAGAACCTCTAGTTCCTACATTTGTGTAGGAGATCTTGGAGGGATTGTATGAGCTCTCTAGGCGAGTCATCAAAAACTTGGAGAAGATTACCTACAAGCTCATCGGTATTAAGCTCAAGGTTGAGAGATTGGAGCGTACTGTGGCTCTCCAACTTCCTCCTCACCCTAGTGTTCCAGTAGACCTTCATGCACAGAGTGACGAGGATGAGGATGAGGCTTAGTGTGTGAGGCTGAGTGCTATTTGTTTTTGTATTTTCCTCACATTTTGTAACCCTCAATGTAGTTGAGATTTTCATATATGAATGAAAAGCTCATTTTGTTTATATCTCATACTATCTATGTTTCAATTGTCTCCATTTGCCAATTTCATGACAAGAAGGGGGAGAAAATATAACAAATAATAGGTATATTGGGATATTGGGAGAGCATGATACAAATGATATGTGCATTGAAATAGGGGGAGTAATGCATTTAGAGAAGCTAATTCGCAAAATTAAACATAATTTTTTTCCAATACAATAAAAGCTAATGCAATGAACTAATGTTCACATCATTCTTATTACATTTCACATATGCTTGCTTGAATGTGTGTTATTTATCCATTTGAATTTAACATTATTGGATTGAGAAAGGTATTGTGTGTCAAATGTGATTTCAAGTTGTGAGACCAAGCATCTAAGCAAAGAGCTTGAACTAAAAGCCCAAACACACATCAAGGGGGAGTTCAAGTGTTCAAGAGTTCAAGACACATCAATAAATCTTATTTGTATAAATGTATAACTCTTTCATTTCATGGATTTTGTAAATTCATTGCATTTATTCATTTGTACTCCATCCATGTATTTCATTATATTTTTTCATGGAATTGCTAAAGGGGGAGATTGTTAATGTAAATTGTTAATTCCATAGATTGTAAAATACATGCAGTGGTAGATTAGGCATGGCATGAGCATATTGCATAAGTGAATCATGTCCATAATCATCAAGTGTTCAAGGGTCACATTGAAGACATGCTCCAAGC
>JAOXJP010143374.1:0-13300 GCA_025762735.1 Platanus orientalis | reverse complement strand
CTACTAGCCCATTTCAATCTAGAGTTGCATCAGATGGACATCAAAACTGCTTTCTTGAATGGAGATTTGGAAGAGGATGTCTAAATGATGCAACTAGAGGGTTTTGCTAAGGAAGAAGTTGAAAGCTTTGTTTGCAAGTGGCTTCATGACAGTGGTATCTCAAGTTTCATGAAGTGATTACTGGTTTTAGTTTTCAAGAAAACTTGGTTGGCCAATGCATTTATCTAAAAACCATTGGGAACAGATTTATTTTTGTAATCCTTTATGTTGATGATATTTTACTTGCTAGCTGTGATATGAATTTGTTGTATGAAACCAAGAAATTCTTGATGAAGAATTTTAAGATGAAGGATTTAGGTGAAACATCCTTTGTACTGGGTATCAACATCCATCGTGACAAGAACCATGGCCTTTTAGGTCTATCTCAGAAGGCATACATTGAAAAGATTTCAAAAAGATTCCCCATGGAAAACTATAAAGCTAGTGATGTTCCAATAATTAAGGGAGATAAGTTTGGTCACTTCCAATGTCCTTAAAATCATTTCTAGCGTGATCTTATGCAACCTATTCTCTAAGCTTCAATAGTGGGAAGTTTGATGTACTTGCAAGTTTGCACTCACCTTGATATTGCATTCGTTGTGGGAATCCTTGGGAGATACCAAAGTGACCCTGGTATGGACCATTGGAAAGCAGTCAAGAAGGTGATGCAATATTTACAAAGGACGAAAAACTTCATGCTCACATACAAATAGTTTGATTCATTGGAGATTTGGAACACTCTAATTTTGATTATGGTGGATGCTTAGATAGCCAAAAATCCACTTCTAGGTATATTTTAATGCTAGCCGGAGGAGCCGTACCTTGGAGAAGTGTCACTGTGACAATGTTGTTGCAATTTTCTTCTCAAGGAACAACAGGAGTTCAACAAGATCAAGGCATATTGTTATCAAGTTTCTAGTTGTTCATGAAAGAGCTCAAAATCATATAGTGACGATTAAAGATATTTGCACACAGCAGATGTTGGATGATCCTCTCATCAAAGGCTTCGATGGAAAGTCATTCAACTAACATGTTACTAACACGGGTTTGGTTTAGACTTTTGATGCTTTTACTTAGTTTATGTTGATATCATTTTACATCGAAGTACTTCTATGATGGTTTAATGAAATTTTTATAGTTTATTCTCTGCTAATTTTGTTGTGCACATAATTAGACTAGCAGAAATATTGATTTCCATATTGTTTAAATCCATTGTCATTGGATGGACTTATACCTATGATCATGGAAAGTCTTATGTCAATCTAAGATATATCGACTGCCATGATCCAATATGAGTTTATTCAATGGATTGGATTATCACAAGATATTGCTCATAATCCATTTAAAATATAAATATTTCAACAAATTTTTTATTTCAAAGTTTAATCAAAATGGTCAAGTGGGAGAATGTAAGGAATTGGGACCATCTGATTAACATATAAACATATAATATAGTAAACTTGAATGATTATTGAGCATTAAGAAATAACCCATTCAATTGGGATCATCATGGGTTATAAATATCCTAGCATAATGTATAGAGACTTTACATGTTCTCTAATGATGAGACCTTTGGTTTTCCAAAGGCTATTGATGGAGATCATTGATGGATGCTTTTGGTGCTCTCTACACCATTGATGGAGAGACCTTTCATATGGTCATTAATGATGAATTTTGGTGTTCTCTACACCATTGATGGAGGGACCTTTCATATGGTCATTGATGGTGACTTTTGATGTTCTCTACACCATTGATGGAGAAACCTTTCATATGGTCATTGATGGTGACTTTTGATGTTCTCTACACCATTGATGAAAAACATTTTATGTGGGTCATTGATGGTAACTTTTGATGTTCTCCACACCATTGATGAGAGACCTTTTGTGGTCATTGATAGAGATCATTGATGGGATGACCTTTGGTATGATCGCAAATTTGCCTATAAAAAGATAGGTTCCTGCTCTCATTAGACATGCTTGTGTCTTTCATCTAGACTTTAAGGTTTAGTACTGTAGGAAAGAGTAGAAGACTTTTCCAAGTATGGTGTTCCATGTGTTGTGTTCTAGTCTTGAAGTCAATCCTCATACAAAGATATGGCTACAGGTATGTTAAGTTATTTTAGTGGTTTTTTCTTGAAGTTTCCCTAAGAATATTTCCATTCATCTTATTTATTTATAATCCTTTATGTCGATGATATTATAGTAACTAATGATAACCCAATTCTCCTCATTGAATTTATACATCGTTTGAGAACTGAGTTATCTATCAATGACATGGGTGATCTCCATTACATTCTTGAAATGAAAGTGAAATGGTTCTTTAATAGGCTTTCCCTTTGCTAAACTCGATATGCTAAGGAGCTTCTTGAACGGGCCCAAATGTTTAATTGCATGCCCATTTCCACTCCAAATGCAGTTAGGTCATGGAATTCATTTCTCATTGATCCTTTTCCCAATCAAACATATTAAAAGAGTATCTTAAAAAAATAAAAACAAATAAAAAATAAACCTATATGAAATGAGTATTGTTAGAGCACTTCAGTATCTTACATTTACTAGAGTTGATTTCTTATTTAGTGTAAATTTTGTTTTCCAATTTGGGGACGAGCCCACTGTAGGTCATTTCCAAGTGGTGAAACTAATTCTACAATATATTCATAAAACAATAGACTATGGGATTTGCAAGCTTTCTCAATCATCAATTCACCTACATGATTTTTTAGATGTCAATTAGGCTGGTTACCCTATCACTAGATTATAGACTTCGGGTTATTGTGTTTTTCTTGGCAACAATTGCATTATATGGGGTGCTAAGAAGAAATACACCATGCCATGTTCCAGTGCAAATGCAGATTACCATTCCTTGGTTTCTACAACTATAAAACTTTCTTGGATATCTTTTGTTCTTTGTGATATTAAAATATTTCTTTCACAATTACCTTTCTCTTTTGTGATAATATAACTGCATTCTACATGATTGTGAATCTAGTATTCCATTCCTGGACAAAACACATCAACTTAGATTACCACTTTGCCATGAAAGGGTAGCCTTGTGATTGCTCGTTACCAAATTTGTTCATTCTAAATCACAATTGGCAGATATATTTCTAAAACCATTAGACAAAGATGTGTTTTAGATGTTGGCGATCAATACAGTCCTTGTGCTCTATTGCAGCTAACTTTGACAGGGAGTGATAATTATGCAGATCTAATGGATGAGGACAATAACACTACACAGAAACAAATATGGAAAATTTGGGAAGAGGTGATGATATCCACGTGAGACTGTTATCCATGATGTGAGATAACTCCCATTATTGAATTCTTATTCTATAGGAAATCATACATCCATGTCAAGTATACCTTATTTCCTCTTGATTTCATAATGTTAAGGAAATCTCATCTAATCTATAGGATATCTTGACAACATACTTTTTTTTCTTGATTTATTATTCTTTTTGGAAACCTTATATTTAGGAAACGCCTAATGAATATCTTGTAATTAATTGTAATCTCTTCAATTGTTCTTGTGAACATAAATACATACATGTTTGGATCTCTTTCTCACTTTGAAGAGAAGATTGTCTCTTTTATCTTTTCTAGGAGACTCATAGAAGACTGGATAACATTCGACTTCTCCATAGTTAGATCTACAGTTTTTGGGTTGGGTCATTCCTCCCTTGTGTCATCTTTATTACCATCTATGTAGGGATGTAAGTTGAGTTGGGATGGGTTAAGCCAATGTCAGTCCAAGCATAGACAAAAGTATCTACCCTAGTCCATACTCATCCTAAGAACCTATAGAGATTGGGTAAGATCCCACATCCCCGAGCTTTGAGAAAGATTATGTCTTATAAATAGGCATGTCCTTCACTTGCATGATATGTTTTTGGGAGAGACCAAGGGATCATCCTGTTTGGGAGAGACTAACGGGTCAGCACAAAGAACAAAACTAGAGCAGGCGAGTGGGTATCCATGCCTAGAATCAAACAGTATCATATAGTTGAACCCAAGACATTACAGTTGTTATCAGAGTTGGATCAGCTTCAAGGTGTGCACACGAGGACGTGTAACCCTCTAAGGAGGTGTATTTTATGATCCCACATTGCCTAACTCTGGAAAGGATCTTGTATTTATATGTAGGCATGGCCTGCACTTGAATGATGCATTTTTGAGAGAAACCAAGGGATCAGCCCGAAGAGCAAAACCAGGGCAAGACAGTGGGTGTCCATGCCCAGAATTGCAAAATATCATGTAGGTGAACCCAAAGCATTATAGATTGTGATAACGTCGATGACATATTGTTTTCCATTACATTCCACATCAATTATTTAAAGAGAGGTAAGTCAGGTAGAAATTATATGGCCATTAAAGTTGATATGAGTAAGGCTTATGATAAAGTTGAATGGACTTATTTAATGGATTTAATGGAAAAAAAAGGATTTAGGCTTGGATGGGAAATAGATATGGAATTGTATTTCATCAACCTTCTTTCAGCTATTGATAAATGGTTCTCCCGGTAAACAATATGTGGCATCCAAAGGTCTTAAACAAGGGGATCCACTTCCGCTTTTTTATTTTTCTTATGTGCTAAAGGTCTGCAGCCATTCTGATGAAAGAAGAGCAGGGTTTAATTCAAGGTATAAAAATTAGAAGACCAAGTCCTAGTCTTTCACATTTGTTATTTGTTGATAACAGTTACATACTATGTGGGGCAGGACTATCAGTGGCTAAGGAAACAGCAGGCCTTCTTCATGAATATCATGAGGTTTCGAGACAAATTCCTATTCTCCAAAAGTCAGAAATTTATTTAGTGTGAATACCCCCAAGAAGTAAGAAATAAAATAGTATAAATTTTGGATATTGAGGTGATTACCTCAATATGCCATCTAAGTATCTTGGTTTACCATCTTCTATTGTCAGGAATTAACTAGAGTTGTTCTCCTTTATAGAAGATAAAATTGCTAGCACAATTATGGGTTGGAAGGAGAGATTACTATCACCGGCAGGGAAAGAGTTTCTGTTAATGCTAATGGTATCATCAATTCCAACATATGCAATTTCATGTTTTCTGTTGCCTAAAACCCTGTGCAGAAACATGGATAAATACCAAAGGAAATTCTAGTGGGATCAAAGCAAATAGGAGAAACAGTTTAATTGGGTAAATTGGCATGACATTCATAAAAGCAAAAGAGATGGAGGGATGAGTATACCTGATTTATTCTCATTTAACCTAACACATTTAGCAAAACAGGCATGGAAATTATTGGAGAACCTTGATCCATTGCAGAGTAAGTTATTCAAGTCCATATATTTTTCAAATGAATCCTTCTTCAAAGTGAAATTGAAGCCGTGAGGGTTATGGGGGTGGAAAAGTAATGAAGGGAAGAGAGTTATTAAGGCATCCATTGGATTGCTGCAAGTGGTGCTAATATTGATATATGGGAGGATGCATGGATACCTACTCTACCGGGGTTTAAACTTCGTTCCCCTAAGCTTTTGGCTTGTTCAATTACAAAACTGGCGGATTATTGACGATGACACCAAATCTTGGAACTTAGTAGTTTATAACTATTTAACACTTATGAATGTGCTACAATAAATCATATTCCATTAAGTTCTTATTGGACTGAGGATTTTTTGGTTTGGCATCATAAACATAATGGTAGATATGATGTTAAATCTACATATGGACTTGTAGCTGAGCTTGGACAACCTATGAATATTCCTGGTTCTGTTAATAGACCCTTATGGGAAAACTATATGGCCATAAAGTTCCAACAATATTAATACACTTTTTGTCGAAAGCTTGTAAAGGTGCTCTTCCAGTAATATTGGAGTTAATAAATTAAGGCATTTCTGTTGAAACTAAATGTCCATTGTGTTTAGAATATGATGAGTATATAACACTTTGTCTTTTGTATTGTTGATGGGCTTTTCACACTTGGTTTGCATCCTATCTTAAAATGAGAATTAATCCAGAGGATAAGAGAAGCTTAGCTGAATGGTTGAATGATTTATTATCTTTCCAGTTACTCAACAAAGAAGATGCTAAGTTTTTCAAATAAAGTGTGGCATGCTTATTGTGGCAGTTTTGGAAGGCTCGAAATGAAGTTGTGTTTAATTCTAAGTATAATGTATCTTACACCAGGGAACTTCTACTGGAAGGCTGGTATATAAGTGCTGTTGTGGCTAGTTCAAAACGTTAACAGAAGGCAGGTGTTGGAGCAGTAGCTAAGAATGGCCAAGGTCTTATTTTACCAACCTAGACTGTGGCATTACCTTATGTGGAACCTATGGAAGCTGAATTGCAAGGGAATCTTTTTTTATTAAAGTTCATCCAAAGACTTAATATCAGTCATCTTTTGATTGAAAGTGATGCTCTGAAGATTGTAAATATGTTTCAAGATTATCATCTATGTCCCTGTAGGCATCTATGTCATATGTTTATGGGTTGTAAGAAGTTAATATCTATTGGGTTAATGTCTTGTATTCAACCTGAGATGTAACCCGGATGACTATCCGAAGAAAACCCGAATATGACCCATTTGTATTTTGTATCTGATTTAGGGTCTGAATTCAACCCGAGGAGATTAGGTTTTGGAGTTTCTCAATTTTTATGCCACCACACTATTCATTGTAATCTTTGTTTTCAATCATAGTGAAAGATGTCTTACCATTTTCGCCCGTGGACATAGGCTCCTAGCCAAACCACATAAATCGTCTTTCTCTTTGTGTGTGATTGTTGTTTGTGTTGTTTTCTTTCTTCTTTTATTGCTACACACAACTCCAAATCAAGGTTTTCCAAACAACAAACTGGTATTTGAGCCCTAAGCTGCGATAAGGGTTTTTAACATGATTGTAAAGTACAAAGTGGAGTAATTCGATGGGTAGAACAACTTTAGTCTATGGTGTATAAAGATGCATGCATTGTTGGTTCAACAAGGACTGGCCAAAGCTTTAGTGGGGAAGGAAAAGCTTTTAGGGATGATGTCAGAAGATGACAGAGAGGAACTAGACCTCAAGGCACTCTATGCAGTTGTGCTTGGACGATGAGGTGTTATGAGAGGTTGCAGATGATGTGTCTACGGTTGGGCTATGGCACAAGTTGGAGAGCCTATACCTGACCAAGTCTTTCATGAATAGGTTGTATGTAAAATAATGCCTCTACACATTGAGGGTGATAGAAGGAATGTCTTTGAAATCCCATCTTGATGAATTCAATAAAATCATTATGGATTTGAAAAATATGGATTTTAAGATTGATGATGAGGATTAAGCTATCATTGTTTTATATTCTTTACCTAGAGTATATGAACACTTTGTTATGACCTTACTCTATGCAAAGGATACCATCTCCATGGAGGATGTTTAGGCATCCTTGCATTCTAGGGAATTAAAGAAGAAGGTGTCTGAAAAAGAGGGTGAGGGGTGGGCAGAAGGTTTGTTTGCAAGTGCTATTACTATCACAAACTAGGGCACTTCAAGTGAGATTGTCTAAAGCTCAAAGAGAATAGGGAGAATGATGTTACTGGCATCACAGAAGAAAATTCTTCTAATAGTTTTGAAAACATTCTATCAATTACTCATTATAATGTATGTATAGATGATGAATGGATACTTGATTTAGGTTGCTCCTATCATATGTGCCGAAACTGAGATTGATTTATAACCTATAAAGTGGTGAATGGCGGTATAGTTTTGATAGAGAACAATATGTCTTGTAAGACTGTAGAGATTGAAACAGAGGACCTTGACTGATGTTTGGTATTTATCAGAATTAAAGAAGAACCTAGTTTCTTTGGACGCTCTTGACTCCAATGCTTATAGGTGTACCACTGAAGGTAGAGTTATGAAGGTGTCAAAAGGTGCTTTAGTGGTTATGAGGGGACAATAGAATGGTAATCAGTATGTGCTTTAGGGAAGCATGGCTTTAGGTGCAGTTGCGGTATCATTATTGACTGATTCAGATTTTGACATTACCCATCTATGGTATATGCGGTTATGTCATATGAGTGAAAGGTGTATGACTGAGTTAAGCAAAAAAAGTTTGCTTGGTGATCAAAGAATAGGGAAGTGGGATTTCTATGAGTATTGTGTATTTGGGAAGTAGTGCAAGCTGAATTTCATTTTGGCTATTCATAGGACCAAGAGTAAAGTGGATTACATCCACTCTGATCGTTGGGGCCCATCTTGGGTTGCTTCAAAGGTTAGTTCTTGGTATCTCCTTACTTTCATTGATGATTACTCAAGAAATGTTTGATTGTTTACTTTAGATCATAAAGATGACGTCTTTCTCAACTTCAAGCAAGGAAGGTTATGATTAAGAAGCAAACAAACAATAAGATCAAAAGATTAAGAATTGATAATGGTTTGGAGTTTTGTTCAAGTTAGTTCAATAGATTTTGCAAGGATGAAGGGATTGTGAGGCATCACACAATTAGACATACACCCCAATAGAATGGTGTGGCAAAATACATGAATAGGATACTCCTTGAGAGAGCTTGTTGTATGCTCCATATACTAGACTTGGAAATGAATTTTGGACTGAGGTAGTTTCTACAGCTTGTTACTTGGTGAACAGGTTTTCATCGATTGTCATATAGTGTAAGATGCTTGAGGAGGTATGGTCTGACACTCTTGTGGATTACTCTAACTTGAAGAACTTTTAGTTGTCTAGCTTAAGCTTATGTCAATGAAGGTAAGCTCGAAAATAGAGCTAAAAAATATATTTTTTAAACTTATGGATTTGGGGTGAAGGGATACAAGTTGTGGTGTCCTAATCCCAAGTCACCCAAGTTTAATATTAGCAGAGATATTACTTTTCATGAGTTTGCCATGCCTAACTCAAAAAATGAGAATATTGATGCAGATAGGGGTTGTGGAGTTAACAAGAAGGTAGAGTTTGAGACTTAAACTTCAAGGAAGAGTTAAGAAGGCACATCCATTCAGCCTATTAAGGAAGATGAGCATGATCCTAGTGAGGAGGAGGATGCAGAAGAGGAACAATAGTATAATATCGCTACTAATAGACAAAGGTGAGAGAATTAGACCACCTCAGAGGTATAATAGCTATGCATAGATGGTTTCTTATGCATTTTGTATGGCATAGATTGTTAAGTGTCAAAAACCCTTCAATTACCATGAAACTATTACAAGTAATGAGTCTACACAGTGGGTAGTTGCTATGAATGAGGAAATTAAATCTCTCCATAAGAATCATACTTAGGAGTTTGCTAAAATGCCTATGATAAAGAAGATTGTTGGCTGCAATTGGGTTTACAAGAAGAAAGAAGGAACTCCAAGTGTTAAAGATGTAAAGTATAAGACACATTTAGTTGCAAAGAGCTATGGTCAGAAAGAGAGTGTAGATTTCAATGAAGTACTCTCACCAGTTGTGAAGCATAGTTCTATACGTGTGTTGCTTGCCATAGTTCCTATGCTTGATTTTGAGCTAGAGTAGTTTGATGTTAAGATAGTGTTTCTACATGGTGAGTTTGAGGATCAGATTTACATTCATCAGCTAAAGGGGTTCATTGTCTCAAGTAAGGAATACTGTGTTTTCTTGTTGAAAAATTCTTTATATGGCTTAAAATAATCGCATGGACAGTGGTATAAGTGGTTTGATACTTTCATGCTTCACATGACTTTTATAGAAGTCAGTAAGATAGTTGTATTTACTTTAGACATCTTCCAAATGGTTCTTTATTGTACTTGTTAATATATGTGATGACATACTTATTGCTGCCTAGGACATGTTTGAAATCAACAGGTTGAAAGCTCAACTTAGTGGTAAGTTTGAGGTGAAAGATTTAGGGGCAATAAAAAAGATTTTGGGAATTGAGATTCGTAGAATTAGGAAAGTAAAAAAGTTGTACTTGTCTCAAAAGAACTACTTTGAGAAAGTACTTGAACGCTTTATGAATTTTCGAAATGTGATCCTAAAGAAGGTGTGAATAAGATCTCGGCCAACTCTTTAAAATTATTTAGATATTAAGTTCACTTTTGATTTATTTAAATGTTACTTTAATATGCAATGGTATATTTTATCAAATAAATCAAATCTCTATGAACTTATCATAGACCACTAATCTCCAACATGCACTATAGTGTTACCTATAGCAAAGCAGGAGACGGGCTGATAAATTCCTGAAGGTTTATTGATTGATTCTTTTACTTTAACCATAGTTAGAATCATTTGTTGTGTTGGGTAATTTATGCATAAATGAAATAAGCACAAAATATAAGATAAGATAAAATGCAATCATGCACACCACAACACAATGATTTATAGTGGTTTGACACTCTAGGCCTACGTTCACTTTTTACCAATAATTTATTTCTAATAATTGTCCTAAACTATTATAGGAAAAAATATTAAAACTTGAATTCACTTACATGTTCTAGAGAATCCTCTCCCTTGAAAGTATGCTCCTCGTGTCTCTAGTGGGTGCGTTCGGTTCAGTGACTCCGATGGACTAAATTCACTTGACTTCTGCAAGTGTTGAGGGAATCCACCTCCGGTAGCTCTGGTGAAGGCTGTGAACTTCAATTGGAGTGTTGAAGTTTCTTCTATTGTGGGTTGTCTCTTTGTAGGGTAATATAACTATATAAACCCACCGTTTAGCTTTCAAAGGTTTAACTATGAAGTTTGAAAAAATAACTTATAGACCTTGAAAATGTTTAACTATTGGTACAACTACAAGGTCACAAGGTCATGAGAACTTTACTAATTTAGCACAATACCTCACCCTTTTGGCTTGATTTCAAGAGTGTTTTACTATAGAATCATTCACATTTCTTGTGTAAGCCAATGGGCCTTTTCTCCTATCTATAGAGTGGAAATAGAGTACTTTAAAAGCCTCCAATGGCTCTTTTCAAATGGTCAAAAAAAGAGTCATTCGAAAAGATTCGTTTTATATATTTTTTCTAATTCTGTGCATTTAGAGCACTCCAATTTTTTTTGGTTTTCATTTTCAGAAAGATCTTTTTGATTTGATTGTTTTAAGTACTTATGGTCCCTGACCAGACATCAGGATCAAAATTTATGGCCGTTTTAAGTTGGGTCATTTTTTCTCTTCAACATTTCTTGATTTTTATTAATTTTGGTCCATAATTGGTTTGATCTTTGTGAGAACTTCTCTAGGTTTGGGTGAACCATTTTTAAGCCATTCTAAGTCAACCTAAGACTAGGTCCATACCCAAACACCCAATTACCACTTACCAATATTTTTACCTTTGGAGTTCACTTGTTGGCATCTTGAGGTTGCATGTCTTGAGAGCATGATGCTTCTTGAAATCTTCAATATGGCTTGTCGCTTGTTGCTTGTGGTCTTTCAAACTTCTTAACTTGAATATTCTTCCAATAAGTTTTGGACTTACATATTTACAAGTTATATACCCGGTCCAATACAATGATCACACACATTTCATGTACTTACAAGTTTTGGAATGGAATTGACAATACATACGAAATTCCTTACAATATCCTCCTTTGTCAATCCCATGACAAAACTCCAAAACATAAAAATTTATAAATAAATCCTACGTACATGCGTCTACCCATATGATATTAAATAATCCCCTTTTTTTCACAAACAATTTTCATATAAAATTTGTCTCCCCTTTTTTGTCATGGGATGACAAAGTGCAACTCCCTCCTCAAGATGTGTCATTTCCGGAAACACATCAAGAACAACTACCTTTCTCTAAACGGCATATCAATTCATATATAGTTAAAGGCATTTAACTATTAAGCACAATATTAGTGAAATAAATTTTACTATTGAGCTCATTATACCAAACTTAAAAAATGATTTAACTGTAAATACAAGTTATAGTTTTTTCAAAAATATTTTAGTATTAAGTCCATGACACCAATGGTATAATTAAACACAATTTTATTTTTAAAAGCAACACTCCCCCTAAATTAATATACCAATTGAATCAAAGAATGCCAAATAAGATATCAATTGAGATATTTAATCACAATTTTACTATAAGTTCAAGCACGTGAGAGAAGATTTAACTATTAGTAAAAATAATCAAGTTGCTGCCCCTTTCTCATATATCCCTTTTCATGTATTCTCTTCTCCTTAGACTATACACACATTCTAAGAGAGACTAACGACAAAAATAATTTGCATTTAATAAAGAGATTTATCAATAAAGATCAATAAAAGAAGCAAACTAATTTATACATTATAATTTAGGCTTCTAAGATCACTAACTGTGACCCATATTTATTTCAAAGGAATTATGTTATTTCTATTAATTTCTTTTATTTGCTTTCTTAGTTCCTTTCCTCTTGGCTTTTTGGATTTAAGCCAATCGTATTGTTTCTTTTGGCATTCAAGCTTTAAATGGCCTAGCATTCAACAATAATAACATTCACTGTATGATTTGGAGCTAGGGGCAATGAAATTTGAACTTCCTTGACTCATTTTATTCTTACCCACTTGAATTGAGTGTTCTCCTCTATAAGAAGCAGTCTTGGATCCAACTCTATTCCTAGGAGTCTTGTTTGATTTTAACATTTGTTCTATAACCGATTCTGGTCATGTCTCCCCTATTTTTACCCATATTTAACATATTTTCAAAATTTTCCTCACCTTAGACAATAATTTTAAGGGATTTATTATTTTCTTTTCTAAATATTTAACTTTATTTTCTATCTCATTTATCTTTGGTTGAAGTTTTTCTTTTAATTCAACCATCATATTCTTCTCTTCAACTTCTTTAGAATAAGTTTGATTTAACACATTTAGTTAGTTTTGTAAAGAATTTAATTTTTCTTTTAGTTTTTTATTTTAACTCTGCCAATGTTTGTATCTTTAGACATTGCCGGTCCCATGCCCGGATAAAGGAGGAGGGTTGCGTCAGGTTGAGATCCGGCCTTAAAAAACTACTCAAACCATTAAACATGAATCTTGAAAATACATTATATCGATCTAATACTAGGGCGTACCCTTTAAGCGTTGCGCCTCATTCCCTAGATGTGGCAAAAAATTGGCGAGGGGCACCTCATCCACAGAATGTGGTGAAAAATTAGCAAGGGGCATTGCATCGGCACTCGCATGTAATGAAAAATATGCAAGGGTTCCCACACCATGGACGAGCGTGGGTAAAGAAGTTAGTCTAAGAGACTAGGATTTGTTTAGCAACTTGGAACATTGGAACCTTAATAGGTAAGAGTATAGAGTTAGTGGACACTATGAAAAGAAGGAGAGTTAATATTGTTTGTCTACAAGAGACTAAATGGA
>JAOXJP010143363.1:0-13300 GCA_025762735.1 Platanus orientalis | reverse complement strand
ATTTGCTAGTTGATTTTAAACTTCCTACAAAATAAGATATGCATTAATATACCATTTTAAGCATAAGAATAAATATTGAGAAATCTCATATATCTGTGTAAAATGCATAAATAAATGCAAAAAGATGTGATAATGCCTACTCAAACTATGACAATACTACAATTTTAAGCTATTATCAATGCTTACTGTCTATGAGGAGATTATGGGGGCCATAGACCATATTGATGGTTGTTTGTAGAATCTCGAGTCCAAGGGCATCGTAGAGTATTTTCTCAACATCCTGTTTAAGGTAGCCGAGATGAAAGATACATTGAAGCTGAAAGGGTTAGAGGATGTCATCCACCTATGCCTTTGGGAAGAAGAAATCAAGATGGCTGATCTAATGTCTCAGTAGGCCCGGGTATTGGAGGAACTTGCCCCACTACCGGATGATGCCGATGCCCTGTTAAAAGAGCGCTTCAACAAGGTGATGAATCATATGAAAGCCCGTAAAAGATTTTTGGATCAGGCGAATAAATCCATACGTCATACCATCTACCTAATAGACTATTGTAAGGCCGAGATATGGAGCTAGACTAACGATTTGGGTAATGAGCTTTCTGAGAATGTTGTTTATCGTCGTAACTTGGCTCATGGGGATGCTAATGCTGTGCATGACATTTTGGAGAAGCATGTGGAGATACTACCGACCATTCATGAAAAGCTCTTTGACTTCATTCAACCAGAGGGAAAGGTGTAAGAGGAGGCCGAAGATGGTGCAAGGTGTACCGCTAGGTGCCCGTTATTATGATGTTGGAGCCTCCGCCACTTTCTTCTCTTTTTTATTGTATCTTATATGTGCCATGTAGATGGCATTAAGACCAAAATTAATTTATGAAATATGTTCTTTAATTTATCCATATTTTGGCTCTCTCTTTAATTAATTTGTTCATGGTATTGTGGTGTATATTCCCCCTCCCCCCCCATGAAAAGTGTATCATGAAGTAATATAACGTAATGATATAGTTCTCAAGGAAAAAGTAGGTTGGTGGTGGTGTGGCTGCATCTATATTAATATTGGCAGACTGCCTACATACCCTAGAACAGGATCAAGCCATATCGTAGTTCGATTATGAATTTTTTGGTATATTTGTCCCTTTTTGCCCCTAGTGGTCTCCCACTAGGACTAGGTTTTGTTGAATTTTTGCATCCCATGCCATTGCTAGTTTTCAATTTGATTGGTGATAATTTGATTTTTCCATGATTGGATTCTTTTAGTCATAGTGCCTATATAGGTTTTCACCATGCCCTTTCCATCATACTTTTTTTATTCTTTTTTTTTCTCTTTCTTCCTTAGGATCCCTTAACCTAAGACTGGGGGGGTGCCTTACTATTGCATCTTACTGCCATTGCTAGTTTTTAATGAGATCGGCAATGATATTTTTTTTAAGATGATTATGGTTGCATCTGAGACGTGGGGAGCTTAAACTGCCTACATACCTGTTTCTAACAAGATTAAACCATTGCTGGTCCTTAAAAGCAAGTAATTAGCATTTAGGGATAATACTTCTTTAGGAATCTAGCATTAGTAACTAGAAGTATTTGGTTTTTCTTAACATCTCTGAGGAGATAAGTGCCATGAGGGTAAGCTTTCTCAATGGCGTATAAACCATCCCACTTAGAAGTAAATTTCCCTTTTTTCCTTAAGTTTGGATCAAGTGGCCATCTAGTGAGGATGACGAGTTCACCCTTTGTGAAGAAGTGAAGTTTAATTTTCTTATTGTAGGCCCTTGCCATGTGGGGTTGGTATAATTCCAAGTTCTATTAAGTAGTGAGCCTAGACTCGTCAATAGTTTCAAGCCTAGACAAGTGAATCTTAGCAGCATCTGTGTCAGTTAGGCCTTCTTGTATCGTAAATCGTAGAGAGGGAACTTGTATTTCCACTAGTAGGATGGCCTCTGCCCCGAACATAAGGGAATATGGAGTCTCCTCTGTTGTACGAAATGTAGTCTGATACGCCCCTAGTGCTTTAGGTAGACGTTCATGCAAATCCTTTTTATGTCTAGATACCATCTTCTTTATAATCTTACAAATAGTCTTGTTAAAGGCCTTTGCCAAACCATTAGCCTATGGGTAGTATCATGAGGAATGCTCTAGTTTGATATTGTACTTTACCATGAGTTTGTACATGGGTGAGCTAACAAAATGGTTGCCCATTATCAATGATGATGCAATCAAGAACTCCAAACCTGTAGATGAGATGGATTTTAATGAACCAAACTATGTCTAATGCTTTGATTTCACAAAAAGCCATAGCCTCAGCCCATTTAGAGAAGTAATCTATCGTAACAAGGATGTAGCAGTGCTCCTTGGCAGAGGTTGGAGTGATTGGTCCCACAGTATCCATGCCCTGTTTAGAGAATGGCCAGGAACATGATGTAGTATGTAACAATTCTGTGGGTAGATAACTATAGTCTTTATGTAATTGGCACACATAGCAATGTTTGGTATATTCAATGCAATCAACAACCATGGTTGGTCAATAATATCCCAACCTCTTTAATTGATGTTGAAGGTTTAGCCCACTTTGGTGTCCCCTGCATACGCCAACATGGACCTCGTTCATTACTTTGATTGCTTCTTCGAATGATAAACATCATAGTAGGATTCCATCCAATGAGCGTCTATATAACTGGTTGTCTTGTAAAGTAAATCGTGGAGCATGTCATCACATCTTTGCATGTTTGATAGGATCAATAGACTCTTTTCTATCCAGTAGATGTTGAATTATAGGCATGCGCTAGTCATTATCGAACATTTCTAGTTCATCATTGTTTGGAATCTGTTCTTGTGCATTGTGCTGGTCAATAGTATAGGTGAGTGTATCATCCTCATCTATGTTAGAAAGTGGGGATATGACCAATCTCTCAATGATATGGATGGTAAGGTAATCATCCCTTAGATGTGTTAGGGACGTGGCCAAACTAGCCAATGCATTAGCTTGTCCATTATGGCCCCTTTTGACGTGCCGCACCTATAGTTGTTGGAATAATTTAGCTAAGTCTTTGTCTTATTGTAAGTAAGGCGTAAGGCTCAACTTCTTGATATGATAAAGGCCATTCATCTAATGTATAACAAGTTTCAAATCACCATAAATAGTGAGATCATCAATGGGGATTTCAAGAGTCAGCTCAAGTCCCACTATGAGAGCCTCGTATTCGGTTTTGTTATTAGAACATCCCTAACTCAATATAAAAGAGTGCATGATGATACCATTATCAAGAGTAAAATGCCGTTCCTTGAAGATTTATCCATGTTATCTCCCGGGATACTTATTGGTCCTCGAGATGCACCATCAAAGTACATTTTCCACTCCTATATTAACTTGCATGACATCTTTATCTGGGAGGTCAAGTTGTAGGGGAAAATCATCTGGTATCGAATGTGTAGTAAGAAAGTTCACAAGGGCTTGTCCCTTTATTGTCCATTGTGGGATGTAATGAATGTTAGACTCGAAGAAAAAGACAGTCCACTTGGCGATACGCCATTGAATAGCAAAATGGATCATAACGTATTTTAAGGGATCCACTCTTGGTATAAGATACACCATTCTTGTGAGTAGATAGTGCCTCAATTTCTACAGTGTGAAGATCAAGGCCAAACAAATTTTCTCAATGACAGAGTAATTCAATTCGGCTCCTACCATGGTTTGGTTGAGATAATATAGAGTGTGATCATTTCCCTCGTCATTGTGTTGCGCAAGTAGAGTGCCAAGGGAAGAATCCATGGCGGCAATGTATAATAGCAATGGTTTTCCTAATGAAGGACTCATGAGAATGACAAATTTAACAAGTATTATTTAATGTTGCCGAAGGCATTCTGGTAAGCTTGATCCCAAACAAAGGGGACTTCTTTCTTCATTAACTTGGAAAAGGGTTGACATCATCTAGAAAGGTTGGAGATGAATCTTTTGATATATGCTAGTCTTCCTTGGAGCCTTTTAAGCTCAGTGATATTATGTGGGGTTAACATGTCTACTATAGCGGTGATCTTCTTAGGATCTATTTCAATGCCCCTATGTCGAACAACAAACCCAAGGAATCTTCTTGAAGAAACATTAAAAGCACATTTGAGGGATTCATCTTCAAGCTATAGAGACAAAGCCTTTGAAAAATCCAATCCAAGTCAGTAATGTGATCCTGTCTAAGTTTAGTTTTGATGACCAAGTCATCAACATAGTATTCAACTATCATACATAAGGTCTTCAAATATATAGGTTATTGCCCTTTGATAGGTGACGCCAACATTCTTTAACCTAAAAGGCATAACCCTATAACAGAATGTTCCCTTCGATGTATGGAATGTTGTAGCTTCTTCATCTTCAGGTGCCATTTGATTCTGATTATATCCTAAGTCCCCATCAATCTTCATTACCAGTGGTGGTATCGACCAATAGTCCAGTAAGAGGAAACAAAAAAATCATCCTTTGCGTAGACATTATTAAGATCCCTATAATCAATGCATACCCTAATTTGGCCATTCTTCTTTTGTACATGCATAATATTAGCAAGCCATTTTGGATATCTAACTTCTCGTATAAACCTAGCATTGCAAAGCTTGTCTACTTCCCCTTTTATTTGATCGACGATGTCATGTTTGGGCTTTCTTGGATGTTGCTTGATAGGCTGCTAAGAAGGGTCGATAATGAGATAATGAATTGTCACATTAGGATCTAACCCCAACATCTTGAAATAGTTCCATACTAACACATCCCGGTTTTTCTTAAGAAATTCACAGTAGTGTGCTTGTTCTTTTAGGGAAAGACAAGCATTGATAAAAGTAGGTCGAGGATCCTCTTCGGTTCCCAAGTTTATTTTAATCAAGTCATCGACTAATGCTTGACCCCTATCTTCAAGTTTCAGAGGGACATGCATGATTTGTCCCATAACAAAGTCTTTAGAGGATTGTGTTGGTGTATTTGTGAACAAACACACTAGGGAGGAATCATCCCGTTGAACTATAATCATGTGTGAAGAGACCTTTAGCTTAGTGGGCTATCATTATAAGCCTTTTGATCATCTTTGTTCTTTGATTGAAGAACTAAGCACACAAAATCTTGAGTCAAGACTTCTTTGCCTTTATATGAATCTTTCTACTCCCCTTATTGGTTGAAACCACAACTTTCAAGCAACTTTGGAACTAATTTTGTATTTGGCAACAAATCATCGAGATCTTTTAGCTCCCTTTCTTTTGTATTGCCTGATTCTTATTCTGGTTGAATGGGGCCTTCAAGTAGAAAGACAGTAAGTGACCGATAAGGGTCAATCCTTGATCTTGATACCTGTGCCAAGGGGAGAACAAATCCAATGCTATAGTGTCAGGTAGCAGTTTAGGTTTGTCCTTATTAGCCTTAGAGGTATGTCTAACTTTTAACTTTCAAGGCCTTTTATCGTTATTGTCATTGCTGGATGAGATGCCTTGCAATGCTATCTGTGGTTCAGCTTTTTGGTAGTATCTAGCAACAATGAAATAAGCGTCCGTTGCTTGGAATGGGTTATCGTCAACCACGATGGTCCCTTGGGTATCTTACCAATGATACTTAATACATTGATGTAAAGTGCAGGGGATGACTTGATACTTGTGCATCCATGGTCACCCTATGAGGGCATTATAGGCAGTATTTATCTCGATGATAAAGAAGGGTGTCCAATCTTCTATATATCCGAACTTAGTCTTCAACCTAATGGAACTAAGGGGATGTTGTTCGTTCTAATTGAAACCCTGAATGATAAGATTACTGGGTCTAAGTTGAGACAAATTGATTCCCAAATAGAACAAAGTCTTGGCTGGAAGGATATTAACTACCAAACTATCATTGATCATTACCCTAGACATGGGTTGATCATCAGTACTGTCTGTGATAAGTAACAGTCTATTATGGTGGGGATCATCCGAACATCGATTAGTGTCCTTAAAGGTAATTGTGGGCATACATAGGCTTTCTTGTGTTATTGTTAACCAAAAAGCTTTTGCAACATTATCGTTTTGGGCAAACTCTTCAGGATGAGTAAGTGCATATACCATAGAAGCCCTGAGTTCTAGTGACATATGAAGAGCATCATAGATAGTTAGAAGTGATGGGATCTTCTTAAAATACACCATTACATCATAGGGGATATGATTATCTGTCTTCTTTGTGGCCTTGTTATGCTCAATTTCCATAGTGGCCTTTTTCATTGCATCAGCCTGTTGGTTAGCAGTAGGTCCTTGAGGTAGTATTTGCTTCCTTGATCATAATTTGACTTGATGAACATACTGTGTGTGTGACTGACATCCCTCAACTGGAGTAGTGATCTTGAGTTTAGTAACATTACAAACCTCCGTTTGTTGATAAGTGGGAAACTCGTCTTCAGAAAAGCCTTCAGACACAATTATAAAGCTTTCAATGTCACCATCAGATTCTTTAGAATTAGTAACTAGGGGTGGCATACCCAGGAGGGATGAATCATCACTATGGATCTTCCATGGATCTGGGAAGTCTTCATCCTCATCGGCTAAAGTCAAGGTTCACTAGTGTCCATATCAACATCCCACTAGTCTTGTGTGAACCCAAGGAAATGGGAAAAAGCCACACAAATAAATCATGCTAAGTCCCTGATAGCCTAGTTTCCTACAAGAAATGTTTAATATGGCAATGGGATCCCCTGCCCCTGTGTATAATGTAAGTAGAGGGAGCTAATATCCTTCTTGGAACTGAGTGAGATAAACGTCATTCCTGATGGGCTGTCTTGATTCACCAAAGCGCCTTAGATCAAGCACTTGGATGACAATCTGGTCAGGAGAACCTTCAAACCCTTCATAAGTTTGTTATTGCTTAGTTTATCTCAAAAGATCCATGTTCCAAGTATCATATAGTTCCATAGAGGGTCTCATAAACTCATGAAGGAACATTACAATGAAATAACCCCAAGATGGTATTCATTGTGGTGCAAGGTCCATGTACCAATCTAAAGTGTACCATCTAGTGAAAGTGGAAACAAGCATAGCAAAATCTTATTATTGTTCATTATTTCTCACTAAGATATCATAAACTTGAATAGATGTCATTGTGGACAATGACAGTCTGCATTAGAGAAAATAACGAACAAAGGAACTTTATAGCTAGGTGGGAATGGCTCAAGATACACCACATTGCGACAAGGGAAAGCTCGTCAACAAAATCTATTTAGCATTTTCTGAAAATACTTGCGCTTCCATGGTGCTATAGGAAGATGTGTTATCCTTGTTGGGCAGAATGGTGCATCATGTATGGAATCTTCCAGTGTAATAGAGAAGCTATCATTACTATAACCAAACCATGTGATTGGTATGGTTCTCCTCTTCTAATGGTCTTGATATGTTAAGGTATTTCTGAACAAATCGAGCAATATTGTCGACTCTCGTGGCACAATTATTGGTTGTGCGACCCTTGGTGGTTGGGGATCTTTGTCATGTATAATAGAAGCCATATTACACATAATGACTAGAGGTATAAGAAAGTCTTCCAGCATGTATTCTTCTAATGTCACTAGAAAACACAAAGGTTGTTCCAGTAGGTCATCTGTATCCAGAATTGGCTCGGATGCCTTCATCTTAGGATTTTTCATTTTCTTCTTGGAACTCCTTTCAATCATAGTGGCCGCTTCTGTGCACACTTAGCAAGGCCATGTGTCTGACTTGGTTCTAACTTGGTAAACTGAAGTCTCTTCTTATGAGCTACTTTTCTTTAAAAAATGACTCAATCATCCCCCTCATCATTAGAATCATCCTGAGGTATAATTGCAGTTTGAGTCTCATTGTCCTTGCTAAGAAAGACAACATTTGTGATTACAGGTCCCATGTCTATGTCAAGTTCCACTATCTTCTTGCCAATCAGTTCTTGGAGCTTATCCTTAAAGATAAAGCCTTCTTGTAAGGTGTGCCCCACGAGGTGATGGTACTTGTAGTATTTTGGTTCATTTACTTTAGGCCTTTACGGTTCAAGGAGTATTATGTCTCATGACCCGATTGTTTGTTTCAAAAGACTTTTTAAATCATCTGGATGAAATGTATAAGAATGTTTCTGTCTTTTTCTTATGCTTGGCCCTTATAGCAGGTGCTTCTTACCTTGTCGTAGCTGGCTTGGTTGCATCTACAATATATTTGACTTGGAGCTTAGTAAGTGATTTCTTGGTCCCTACCATGGCAGATTCCATCTTGTGGACCACTGCTTTGCCCTTCCTTTCTCGCTTGTAATCCCCAATAATTACTTTTCTAGAGAGTGGTTCTTAGATATGAGATCATCAAACCCAACGAACTTCTATGACATGAGATGAAGAGAAAGTTCAAATGCTCTATTGCTCACACACATCTCCATGAGCTCTCACAAAGGGGGAGCATTCTCATAGGAGTATGAGAGATTCTTCCATTGATTAATGAAGTCGACAACGGATTCATCATCCCGCTATTTTTCTTGCACCAAATCTTACACCTTTATAGGTTTGTGAGCACTCCAAAATTACTAGATGAATGCTAGCTTCATGGACTCCTAGTCTGGGATGGAATGAGATCTCAGATCGAAGGATTGAACAAATAGTTTCAATAGTAAATCTCTATGTTGTATGATGGAACCACATTGAGATTCAAACTAGGTGATGTGTTGGTGAGGGCAGCTACTCCTGTCAAACATGTTAAAGTGCGGTTACACAAACTTTGGTGGGAAAGGCATCATCTGGTATGCATGGAATGTAGGTCCACCCTAACCATACATCCATTGTGGAGGTGGACCTTGGAAGGGGGGTTCCTAATATGTTTGTCTAGGAGGTCCTTGTGGGAATGATTCATGCTAGGATGCTCGTAATAGTAGCCTTTGTGGAATAAAAGTGTCCAGCATAGTATTAACAGATGGCGTTACCTCGAACATGGATGTAGAGACATATTCTGGCATAGGGCATGCGCGTGCCTCCTATGTTTGATTTGGAATAATCGGCCTTATAGACTTTTCCATTGAATGATTTGTATTGGGAAGGGCTCCCCTTATTTTGTCATCATACACTATTCAATTATAGCTTTTAATTTGGCTATGGAGGCTTCTTGTGTTGTGAGGGGTCAATCTCACTCCTTTAACTTAGCGAGCAGTTTTTTAGTAGTAGGCTCGCCCTTTAAGTTGGAGTTATAGGTTATGACATCAACATCCTTTGATCCTTAGCGGGGTCTATTGGTAGATCTTCAGTTCCTCCTTGTCCTATAGGAGTTGTTTCTATAGGTTGGGATATCGAAGTGGCATTAACTGTGGAAGTAGATTGAGGGCTATTCTCTTTCTAACACATAATCGGGGAGTTTTCCAAATTTCTCCTAATGATAGGAAGTTCTCTCACTGGTGTTCTTGGTGTTAGAGAACTTGCTGTTAATTGGCTCCTGGTCATATGCCAATAGAGTTAATAACTTGCGGATGTAAGCCAAACAGACTTAGGGTATTGGTGGGAGCTCCTTTCCATGCTCTAGTGATCATTATAGTCGTTTGATCATCTTTCTTAAGTCCAAAGATTGTTCATCTTCTGGTATAGGGTGTATATCCCGTGCTTCCTTTAGTATAAGATGGCAAGGACGAATCAGTCCTTTGTGGGTGTGCCCATGGTGGAAGTGCATTAATTGGTATGTTGCCAACTTCTTACTAATTGCAAAGAATTTTATGGGTTTTATCCCTCTGCCTTTGTGCAATATTTCTCTTTCATTTCTGTTTAGGGGATAATATCCTTCTTCTTTTAGGTGGCTTACTATCTTCAAGCCCCCTCAAAGGTTCGAACCTAGTTAAGAGCATTAAGTTTCTAAACTCCATGCTAACCTGAGCTTGGCACTGATTACGACGTGCGTAGAGAGTTCGAGTAGTGATATTGCCTAGGTCTAACTCTCTTTTGAATGTAGTTTCCATAATTGAAGTTTTTATTTTAGCTTTCTTCTTATTATCATGTAGATTCTTTTTAAGTCTAGGTTTCTTATTTTTAATGTCCTTCCTACCTATCTTGCTTCCCATCATTGTAGGAAACCCTATGAGTATAACATGCATAGTGGTTGAATTCTGGTCCACATCTAACAAATGTGGAGTACGCGAATAGGGTTGCCCATTCACGAATGACATAGTCTAAGAATAGCCCTTGACTGTAAATGTGGAGGTGTGCGAATGCCTCTAGTCCACGAGTGATGATGTGCGTGAATGACCATGGCTCCTGAATGTTGAAGCACGTGAATGAAAATGTCCTGTTCCATTCGCGGATGATTTTTCCCGCGAATATGGTTGTTTACGCGAATGTGCCTTCTTCCATGAATGAGAGATCTTTTCCCTTTCTCTATTTGCAAGAGTTGAGTCCAGAAAATTAGTAGAAACCTCTCCATTGACCAAGTTTAGTCTTGGTGAATGCAATTCTAGGACTTCCTCCGAATCACAATTTTATGATTTTTTCTTGGCTTGGAGTGACTTGTTCTTGGGAATATGGCCCAGATTTAGCCACCCATTATTTCTTCAAGTTTCTTACAGCCTTTTCAGCAGCATAACCCTTGGTTTGGTAGGTACCAAAGTTGTTCTATTTTGGGATGTGGGAGCACTTTCCTTAATAGATATCGGCATCACCACAGTCACCTGGGAGGAGACCAAAGCCTTAACCCCTATTGGTGTTAGGGAGGTCATAGCCTCAACCATAGGTGTTGTTTGGGAGGCCGAAGCCTCAACCATGGGTGTTTCTTGGGAGAACAAAGCTTCAACCATGCCCATAGGTGGTGGGGAGACCAAAGCCTCAAGCCATGATTTGGGTGTTGATGGTGATGTAGTCAAAAGTCTTCGTAGGGCACCAAAAGAGGGCTCCATGGTTGTAACTTTGATGGGATAACTATAAAAAGAAGGGGCACCCATTAATACAATAGAGCTTGTAGAAAGAAGAGAGGAAAGTATAGTCCCACCAGGCGTGCCAGAAATTTGAAACACCAAATTTCATGCTGTTGATTTAGATCCAAAATTTGTAATGAACAAATTACCTAGCCTTAATGGGCTAGTTTATTATTTTATATGGTGGGAACTAATGCTCCAAATCCTTATAAAGGATTTGTTAATTACTGCCTTTTAATGGGCACACCTCTGATTAACTTCAAGTTTATCAACTTGTTAATAAAAGTTGCATAAAAAATAAAGAGAAGAAGAAGAGGAAGAAGATGAACTTTTGCTATTTATTGATATGAACATCGATATAGGTACAAGATTTACTTCAAATACAAATAAACTCTTACCTTGCCATGACTTTCTTCAACATCAAGCTTCTATGATATCTTCCTTGTACAATTTGAAGAAGATGAAAATAATACAGAACTTACCCGGATTAGAGAGTAATGCTTGCTCGTGTGCTTGAGCTTGTGGAAAGCCAAAAAGTTATGAAAAGTGTTTCCTTATTTCATCAATTTAGAAGGTAAATATAGATGTGCAATGAGCTGTAATGGAGTCTTTGTTGAAGACAAACTCTTCCTTTGCCTTTAGCGTCCATGTAGGAGTGGGAGTCTTTCTTCCTTCTTTCTTGAGTCATTGGTGCTTCTTCTATGCGAGATTGCACCTCCTTTAGTCTCTTGGGTGCTTAAGGAGTCTATGGGTGTCATGACCATGCGAAACAAGCACTAATGAAGGAGTTGAGATGATCTCTAACTTCTGGTTCTATAGTGCATGAATGACAATTTCATGAATGGTTGTTGTTCACGAATGACAGATTTTGGCTTAGTAGCAAAGACCTTAAGTGTTTGTGAATGACATTTTTTAGCTCAGTAGTGGAGACCTTAAGTGTTCACAAATAACACTTTTGGGCTCAGTAGCGAAGACCTTAAGTGTTCGTGAATGACACTTTTTAGCTCAGTGGTAGAGACCTTAAGTGTTCGTGAGTGACACTTTTTGGCTCAATAGCAGAGACCACAAGTGTTCGCGAATGACACTTTTTCGCTCATTAGTGGAGTGTCAATCTCAACATTGTCATTATTTGAGACATGAGAAATTTTGTCATTTCACAAACTTTCAATGTCAACACATATTCTTGCGACCCAATTGTAGGTCCCGTATAACATTATCATTGTCACGACCCAATGGTAGGTCTTAGAAATCGTATTCCACTGTTATAACCCAATGAAAGGTACCAAAATGATCAATCATGTTCAAAAGGTTCAATAACTCACTAAGTCCCAAAGAGTGTTCAATAGTTTGATAATCCTCAAGGTTTAATAGTCAAATGAGACATATCAAAGTATACCAATAATCAATAAAGAGGTTCTCATAACATATGAAAGAAAATTTCAAGGTTTAATAAGTTCCTATCATAGTGCATTCACATTTTAGATTCAATGGTTCATCATTCATTCATATAAATCACATATTATAAATACTTAAAAGAATCTTTCAAAATTCATAGTCCTTATGATCTTTAATTATATGAGATCTTTGATTTATTCAAAAGAATTGAAATTTCCAATCATTGTTTCATATATCATAGTTCATATATGGAATCGAAGTTTCAATCATACTTAATTCCAGTCAAAGACATATCTCATGCTCAATTTTATATTAGTATAAGGGAATTCACACTTTCTTATGGCATTTCATCAAGATTCATTTTGATCAATCATATCATATTCCATAGTAGTTAATTTCATGGGGATTCTTATCAATTCAACCTTAGATCCATATTAATTACATATCTAACATGTGGATTTCAAAGGAAAAATCCATGGATCTATCAATAAAGATAATCATGAAATCAAAACATACATAGATTCAATTTATATGACAATTCACATGAGAATTCAATAGATAACCATGAATTTATCAAATATGATGGAAATAGTGATCAACTTACATGGGAATCACTTACAATCATATGATCATTAAATTAGAGAAAATATTTCATGGTTTCCAAATCAAAACATTCCAAAAACTGGAATTCTTTATTAATTTACAACGATCTATAGAAATAATGAAGGAAAATGATATTAGTTTGCAAGAGTACTTACAATCCAACTTCTCTTCCATAAAAGCTTAAGATCACACAAGCTTCAATCCTCAATCTCTACAAATTTTACATAGATCCAATAAAAAAACATTCTAAAATATGATTTTGAAGTCCAATTCTCTAAACTCTAACCAAACAAGTTTAGATCCAAGAAGATTGGGTTTGCATTTAGCTTAAGAGATCTATTTCTCCTATTTCTCCTAATTCTCTCATATTTCTCATTATCTTAGACATTTCGCGTCTAAGTTGGCGTGAAATGGGATCATATACAC
>JAOXJP010143352.1:0-13301 GCA_025762735.1 Platanus orientalis | reverse complement strand
TATATTCCTATCTTTCTATATTTTATCATATTTTGGAATACTGATATATTTTTATGCTAACCAGCTGATAAACTAGACAAGTTTTCTAATAACTAAATCAAATAACTTGGTTTTAAAACCATTTTTAGCACAAACTATATATATATATATATTCCTATCTTTCTATATTTTATCATATTTTGGAATACTGATATATTTTTATGCTAACCAGCTGATAAACTAGAGAAGAATTTCTAGATGTCTTGAATCAATAGGCTTCTTACCATAGTTTTGAGAACTGGATTGGCCATCAAATTAGTAAGGTCGACAACTCAGGTCCAACAGAGTTTGGTTGTCGATTTACATGATCTAACTGTGGTTCACTTCAAACATAAGTAATATGTAATAAAATACTAACAAATAAAACAATTCATAATGCATTAGAAGGCTTTTGAGTAGGAATCTAATTTTTAAACATACCGACACTTCATAAAACAATTCATGGAAAGCGAAATGATTAGTTTTATTAGAACCAAGTTTATAATAAAACCACATTTCCAATTTTTTCTTAATTTTTAAAAACAGAAAAAAATGACTGGTTGTATTAGAACCAAGTTCATAAAAACATTTTGCTAGTTTTATGCGATATTTGATAGATTACAATTTTAGACTTCTATAGACCTATTTAGGGGTGTCAGTTCTGGTAAGACCTTCTAGTCTGGTTTGGTCTGGTTTTCAAAACTATGCTTCCAAGTTACTGGACCTATCAACACCAAATTTTAGCATGTTTTGCTATACCGACACTTCCCTTCTAACCAAAAGGCAAGTAACACAATCTTTCCTATAATCTAGCTTTTGAGATCCATGTGGAGGAAACTTTTGTAGTTTAAGCCTATGTTCTCATTTGTCATTTAGTTGTTTATTATTTGCCTTCCTATTTAATTATTATTGTAGTTTTATTGCCGTTAATATGTTCATGTGGTATTATTATTTTAGTTATTTAATTACTATCGTTTAATTTTCATTAGAAGTATTACTATTAATTATCATTTTATTTTATATTTTAGTTGGTATTTATGATTCTGCTTATATCTTTTACTTGTTTATTTACATATTTTATTTATTTTTATGTCCAACATTATTATTAATAGTGTTATTAAAAATTTTACTAGTTATTATTATTGATATTAATATTGCTATTATTTTATAACTTTTGTTATCTTTTTTTAGTTTTATTAACTATTAGTTTATATTCATTGATCTTGTTTATTATTGTATATTTATCTACTCATGTATTTTATTATTTTACTTTTATTTTTCTCTCTCCTCTCAACCATGTGTCTCTCTCCCACGTCTCTTCTCCCTCACTTGTCTCTCTTTCTCTCCATCTCATGGTCCCCCTTTTTCTCCCTCCATCTCACAGCCCCCCTCTCTCCCCCTCCACTCATTGACTCTTTTTCCCTCTCATGATTCTCTCTCTCTCTCTTCCATGGGTCTTTCTGGGTTTTGTGCCTTGCAGAACAATCTCCTTTTCCTATTTTTATTTCTTTATTTTGTTAAAGTCTCAAAACCAAACCCTACACCCCCTCTCTTCTCTTCTTGGTAAAATCACAAATTTCTCTTGACTTCACTCCCTCAACAAGACCTTTTCTTTACTTCCCAACTGTCACCCTTTTATAAAACCTAGGCCTCAAAGCCCTGCAACCATCTACATCCCCTTCGTTTTTATATAACTTGGGAGATCACTCCCCTTGTTGAACCCACTCTAGACGTTGAGCCTCTTTTCTATAAAAGCCAACTCATGAAACCTATTTAAGGGAGGATGGGAAAAAGAAAAAAACAATGAAGAGTAGGCAGAACTCTCAAGAAATTTTACTTGCCTTATATCTCCTATATCCACAGTGAAATGATCCCTCTCAGACCCTATCCATCTTTCAATGAGCTTAGCCTTGTGTCTAGATGCCTTCAACTCAATTGGATTTCAAACTTCACCACCTTAGGAAGATTGCTAACTCTGTCCTTGGCAAAGAGAAACACAAGTGAGCCTTCATGTGCATGTGTCTCTTGTATAGCTCATTTTATTACTTTTTTTTCTTTTTCTTTTTTTTCTTGTCCTCTACATTATATTCTTTTCTTTTTTATCTTTTTTTTTAGTTTAGACATCCAAAAGAATTCATCTATGCCCCCCCCCTTAAGATTAGATATAGATTGTTTTAGTCTCATCTTAGTACTCTATTATTGAATGTGTTGTTCATATGACCTAGGCTAAAAAATCCATTTTTATTTCTATCATTTTCTTTCATTCTTGTCATTTTATTTTCCTTGGTTTGTTTTATTACTATTGAAGTGGTCCTTTGCTTTGTACAAAGTGCTACATGCAAAAATTCATTGCTTAATGTAGTAAAATGATGTTCCCAAAAAATACACCATTATTCAAAGTTTTTATTTTTATTGAGACTAATTGCTTACTTGTTTAAGGATTTGAGTTTTTCATATAGCATTACCTCCATAGAACAGTTTTGATAAACTATAAAGTGCATCTTTTTTTTATAAAGGAATGGTGCCATTGTTGGATATGTAAGCTTGTGGTTGAGAGTATGTTCAATTAGTGTATGTGTGTGTATAGGATAATGGTTACAAAAAAAAAAATGGTAACGGTTATGCAAGTTTTGGGTTTGTTAAGTAAAAACCTAAGTCTAACATTAAGAATATTGATGCTTAATGATTAGTTGTTAAAAATGATTTAGCTTTCAAAAAAATTATAAATGTCTTTAGGGAATACTCATTTATGAAATATGTGTGTGTGTGTGTGTGTGTGTGTGTGTGTGTGTGTACACATACATATATGTATTTATTTTTGCAGTATACATTGTTACTATCTATAAAATGGTTCATCAGTTGTCCAACAGTATAACAATGTTTGTATGTGTTGTCTTGCTTTTTCCGTAGTAGTTTGGACTTTTAAGATTGCTTGTAGTATGTTTCAATGTTAGAAGTTATCTATGTGACTAGTCCTTTCTTTATGTAAATCAAAGTTATAGGTTTATCATTTTTTTAGTATGTTTCCTTACCCATCAAGATACTAATTTTGCATTTGTTTAATTCCCTTTGTAAAACTCAACAAGATTTTATTCCTTTTATAAAACGTGCTATTGGTGCATCTCATATCTTTTATTCATTGTGTATTTAGTGTGTTGGCCACGATTTAGATATGGTTTAACATGTCAAAATTATCATGGCTTAAGATAAATCTACATGTATAGAGCCATTAACCATTCCTCATTCATCATGCTTGTTTTAACAAAATGCCACTGAATATTTAATAACATCTTTGTCTTATGTTAAAAAATCATTTTGTTGAAAATTGTTTTCATAAGTTTTGTTAGATCAAGTTTAATGCATTGGCTAGCCTTATTAATAACTCTTGTTCTTTTTTTTTTTTTTTTTATTGACTTAGATACCATGTAAAACATTAGGATAGGTGGAGATTTATGAAAATAATATATTTTATCCTATGTATAAAAATTCTATAACTATCTAAATAGCCTTGTATGCTCATTTCAGAGAATTTTTTTGATGTACTAGAGATGTGGAGCTATGTTGTCATTTGGTTTTTGGATCTATTAGATCTTGTAAATTTTATCAGATTATATTAAAAGCATTGATTGTACTGTTGGACGCAAAGATGATCTATTTAATTCATTAATGTCATGTTGACCTTATTCAATTGAATTCAAGAATTGAAATGGTTATATTTTTCTTTTGAATGTCTTTCAATTGATTTTGTAATCCCTTTCCTTTCTCATGATATCTCGGTTAGAACTCTTAAGTATTTTTTAGTAGTTTGCACTCTATATGTTATACTTGCCAACATTGTGCTGATATTAAACTTCTTTTAGTTATATAATTGGGTTTTATCACTTTATTTTTCAGAAGTCAAGGTTGAGGTGAAATATTGTTGCAGAGGGGCTAGTTAGAGAATATATGTTTTGTCGGAAAAAATAGATGCAACTGGATTTCTTACAAATGGTGTTAGGGTGTGGACACATTATGCCAAAAAGTGATAAGCGCGCCCCCAAAAAGTGTAAATCATTTTTCGGTGTTGATGCATCAACCCCCTAGTGCCATTTGCACTTGTTTGCATGAAATTCATTTGCACCTAATCCCAACCCATGTTTTGTTAGTTTACTTAACAAATATTACTTATACTTTGTATATGTTTAGGTGTTTGTTTCCTTAGAATATTATCATTTAGATTGATGTATGAATTTTTCTATAAAAAAAGATGGATGTTGTAGGCCTCAATTTTCACACAACAGGTAAATCCCTTTGAAAAAATAATTGTTTATCGTAGAAATATCCCACATAGGTTAGAAGTCGGCACCATCCTTTTTAAAGATGTGGATGGATATCGATTTTGAAAATGGTTTGAAATGTTTAACTTCATGTTGAATTGATTGACTCATAGAGATTCTGGGTAAGAAATTCAATTATGAGTTGATGAAAGTATTAGGTACTCTGCCTCATCCATTTTCACGCTTACCTACTTTAAACCCATTACAGATTAATGGTAAATTCAGTTTATAATTTATTCATCTCACCCATTACTTTTTATCTCATTTTATTGAGAGTTAAGCAGGGAATCCACATATAATTTATGCTGAAATTTCGACAACATAACAATTGTAATACGGGCCCCCTGGAGATAAATAATGATCATCATGTCACTTTCTTCAATAACTTGATAGTCCATAGATAAAATAAAAAAAAAAACACTTAAAATATATATCATATACCCACAACATCATCGTTGTCCACCCGACAACTCCATATCCATCATCATTTGTCTTCATTATATATACATATATATTTTAAATAAAATGGATTAAGTTATCCAAAAATAACACACAACCTATAATTATGCACAAAACCTTTAATCAAATGAACTAAATATTCTACATAGATTACAACTCCAAAATGTGTCATTTACCTATTATGTCAGGCTCCCAAAATTGGCATGACTATGTTATCACCCTACAACCAAGGCCTTAGGATATCTCTTGCATATAACACAATTTGCAATTAGAAAAATACTTTATTCAAATAAATGAAAGTCAAACAATAGAATTAAGTTGATGAGCATACTTTTTGATCATTTTTCACATAATCAATAAAACAATAGGAGTTAGTAGCATTTATTGGTAATCTTTTATGTGTGAGAGCAACCAATGACCAAAACATTAACACAAGTCGTAGATCAAGGCACCAAAATATAAATAAACTAGGTTTTTATCTCAAGAATGTGAATCACTACGAGATTGATAAGCTAAGCAAAGAATTTAAAAGAAAGAAAGTATTAACATGAAGGGTTTCAAAATTTATTTCTAAGACACAACTTTTTTATACACTACAAGAATAAGAATGAAGAATGTTTATTATAAATATAGAGATATGGATGACAACAACTAAAGATGATAAAAATAAATAAAGTTATTGTTCTAAAGGTGGCAACTAGTACTTAAGTTGATATATATATATATATATATATTAAATGGTCATGTAAAAATGACAAAGCAAAAACATTCAACTTCATAAAAGATTGGGCAAAAGAAAGTCTAACAAGTATCATGACTTTAGAATGTAATGATATATCCCACAAATGGTAGCAAACCCTAGATCGAAGCTATTACATGAAAACTAACCCAATGTAAGCCATGAATTGATATGGCTACAATAGCAAATAAATAAATGAATAAATAAACAAAATGATCCCATGATTAAAGTTTAAGGGAGTAAAAGAAACAAAGAAAGCACATAAGTTGATCTAATAATTGATTTTCATGCATAATGACTGCAATATCAAAGACCTATGATAATCATTACTTTAAGCCCTATGAGGAATAGAAATAGAATTGTAAGCATGAACCCATTCAAACAAAATTTCAACCGTAAAAAAAAAAAAAAAAAAAAAAAAAAAAAAAAAAAAAAAAAAAAAAAGGTATGATAAATCTGCCATTCATGGTAATCTCTCCAACTTCCTCACTATTCAACATCCCTAACTCTCTATAGCCAACATAAAAGCAAGCTTCATGGAAGCGCTAATCAATGATATCTTGTCACAAAAAAAGAAAAGAATAACCCAATCCTCACTGCTAAATGGAAGACAATCACCAATATAACATACATTTTTTGCTACAATCAGACACAATTCCATAAATTCATTGCTTTTTTGTCATTAAATATATATCTATTCATGTCTTTATCTTATATGTCAACATTAGAAGCTCTAACCCATTCAAAAAATGACAAATAGACCCCAAGCTCCTTTAAGGCGTTTAGAGTTTAGCCAATAACCTACTTTCCAATAGCTTATATTCCACTAAAATTTCTTTAAAGGCTTTGTCTATTTGCAAAGACTTTGACAGAAACTAGAACAAAGTGTGAGAAAATAAATTTTTTCTTCATAGAAAGTTATGTTTCACAATTGGAAAATGATCTCCTACACACATTTTTTCTATTCCTCCATGTCCTTACAAACAAATGTAAGTGTAGGAGATCCTTTTCCAATTGTGAAACATAACTTTTTCCAAAAAAAAAAATATTTTCTCACATTTTCTTCCATTTTCTATCAAAATCTTTGCAAATAGACATAGCCTAAGGAAACACCCAAAACAAATTAAAAAAAATTATGAAATAGAACAATATAATTATAATAATCCTTTTGATTAAATAGAAGAATGGTCATGCTTTCCCATAACAACTAGCTTTTAGTGTCTGAAATTAAATTGCAGAAGAATAAATTGTCTTCTATAGTATAAAAATAAATTTTAAAGCTAAACATCATATCCTAACTATCCCACAACATTGAAAGGAACAAAAAAAAAACACTTGTAAAGCTTGAGAGCCGAGAAAATTTCTCTTTTTTTGGTTGCACAAACATTGTTAGATCCCTGTGCTTGGGCTTTTAGCTGTTGAGTAGTGAACAGAGACGAGAGTTTGGAGAAGGGAAAAGGGGTTTGTTAGGTTTAAATCAAACTAAAAGGGATTTGGTTTCCAAGAGAAGACATGGGTTGAACTTGGGGTAGAGAGCCACGGTCTAGGGTAGAAGATGAAGAGTGTGAGATTCATGGATGGTGGTTATGCTTCTCTAACAACTAAGAGGGATCAGATGTGTTAAAAAAAAGTTGGTTCCTCCTCCCCCTCGTGCTTGGGTTTGGTGGGGGTTTTATAGAAGAAAGAAATTGTTTGACAATGATTTAAAATAGAGATGATATTCGAGGTCACCTCCTTAGTCAATCAGCCAGCTGGGGAGCATGTGTAGTCACCCTTAACCGAGTGTAGGCCTACTAAGAGACAGGGGACAGTGGTTGTAAGCTGGGGCTTTTTAGGTTCATGGGTTTGCAAAGAAGGGGAAATAACGGGGAAGGGTGCTTGTATGGATGGAGATGGATCAAAAGAGGGAAGGAGATGCAGGCACTGACTAAAAGGAGTGGAAAAAAAAGCCCTAACAAGGTGCAGTAGGTGGAAGCATGGGTGCCCTAGCCAAGAGAGAAAATGAGAGAGGCAACGCGAGCAGAGAGAAGAGGGAGGTAGTGGAAGAGGGGGGTTTGGGTAGGGTGCTCAATTTTTTGTTGGAATGTGATGAGAAAGAGAGTCGATTGAGGAGACATGCATCCAAAGCCTGTGGACAACACCAAAGGAGAAAGAAGGAAGAGAAGCCAATAAGGGGAGGGGGTGAGAGAAAGCAAGAGTGGGAGTGGGAGAGTGAGAGGAAGTAGGAGTGGGAGTGGAGGGAGAGAGAGTGTGTCAGGTGTGCCTTAGGGAGAGGATTTGCTACCCAAAACAAGTATGCATCTCTGTGTCCTCACACACAAAAGATGAGGTGTAGAGGGCTAAAATTGTAAAAAAAAAAAAAAAAAAAGTTTATAAATAAAAAAAGTAATAAATATAATAAAATCCATAAAAAAGGTTTTATAAAGTTAAAACCATAGTACATGTCAGCTTGTGATGTGGTGTGTATAGGGTTAAAGTTGTAAAAACAGTTTTTAAATAAAATTAAATAAGTAAATAAATAATAGTTGACAACTTGTGGCAAAGGTACAAATTGTTTTGGGCATGGCAGATCCTTTCCCAAAATTAAAAATTGATATAAACTAATAAAAAAGGTGGAAATTGTGTGTAGGGTATATTAAACAAATTTTGATAAATAAAATAATATTTTGAAAACACTATTTTTTGTAAAAAAATAATAATAAATACGATAATTAGACAAAATAAAGAAGACAATGATATAGAAGTTGGTCTTAATCGATTGAAATTGGCTAGATTACAGAAAGAAGTTGGAGATTGTTTTGCCCGCTTGCTAACTCAAAGAAAAGCGCCGGTATTAGGAGTTGTGCCTAAATTAGGTGCTTACAGATGTATTGATTATTAACTAATAATTTATTAATGATTATGGATTCTTGTTATTAATGAATGATCTTTTAGTGATATATATAGGTGTAGCACTCTGGTGGTTTATATGATGATTAGAGATGTAAAACTGTTTGAGGATGTTTGTGAGGTCAAGACAACTTGTTTATGTTGTTTTTAATGATATTTTAGAAAGAAAATATAGGTTAAAGATTGTTTAAGTTGATAAAAAAACTAACGACATATTATATGTCTTAAAAAAACTTACATATGCATGTCGTATACGCTTGAGATTATAAACAAAGTGTATTGAATGCCATAAAAAAATTACATAGTATGAATTGCATGTTGTATATGTTTGAAATCCTAGACAACATACATATGCATACAAATAACTTCTAATTGCGTTAATTGCACGTTGTAAGCATACCATTTACAACATTCAAGGAACACTATTAAAAGGTCTTTTTCTAGCATATATATTTTTTCACAACATTCATTATACATTGACTATGCGTGTCTTGAGAATACTTATATATACATATAACGTTCATTGCATGTTATCTATACTAGATGACTTTTCATGGCTTTCTGTCACACCACATGCCTATGCACACCATAAAAAGTCATTAATGACATGCAATGCATGTCATAAAAGGTTTTTTTTTTTTTTTTTTGTAGTGCTACATAACCCCCTCTCACATGATTAAAAAAAACTTCTTACCTAAACAAATATATGACATAGTGTCTAATAGCTCTATTTACTTATAAATTTAGTGTATTCATGTCACCTTATATGAAAATCATCGATAGTCAATAGATTCATGAAGAGGGCAAATTTTTTGTGACCCTCTGTGACTGTATCATAGATTGGCATGTTGGGTGTATAGGGTTAAAAGCGTCAAAAAAAGTGTTCAAATAAAAAAGTAGGTGCCTAAAACAAAGCAATGTTTTGTAATAAAAATGCCTCTATAGTGTATATGGTGAAATATAAACAAACATGTGTCATTTTTGGGGGTAAAAGGGTCCAATAAAGTGTTAAGTTGAAAAAGTAAGTGGTCAATAAAATACATCAAAGTCAAAAACACATCATGTGTCAATTAATGGAACGCCTTTAGAGGTCTGTCTCAAACTAAACAATCATTATTATATATCAAACACTCCAAACTTAAAAAAGATGGGAGCAATTGTTCCATCCAGGATGGTGCTTGGTCACCAAGACAGAATGAAATCACCTGCGATGCCCCTTTGTGAGCCGCCCCATGTTGTAGGACACAAGGGGGGTGGGGCCCATTCACTTTTGGATGTCACATCATCCCCAAAAGTAAATGGGTCCCACCCCTTTGTGTCCTGCCGCATGAGGAGGCTCACCAGGGGGCATCATAGAGGATATCCCCCAAGACAAAACACATGGAATGAAAGGGCTCCAAACCCTGGATAGAAGATCTGTTTCTTAAAAAGATAAATAAAACATCTCTGTGTTGACTAGTGATTATAGTACTGCTTTCAGAGAAGCGGTCTTATAATCAAGGGATTTTCCCCAAATCATCCATCATGTGTGGCAAAATTGTCAATTAATAGGGTATTTTTAAATAATTAAAAAAAAAGGTATTAAATTTTAAAGTATTTCTAAAAAAGGTATATAAAGGGTAAAAATAGTAAAAAATATATTCAGTTCTCCATTTCAAATATTTTGGTTTCCTTTTATACCCTTAATTAGGATTTGGGCCCACCCCAGATTTCTCCTTTATACATGTCCCCTCTCCCACTCCAACTCCATTGTTCACTTTCTTCCCTTTACAGTTCATCGTTGTTCACTTTCTTCCCACCTACTGTGTCATCATCTAACCTATGTCTCATCCCTCTCATGGTTGTGATCGTGGTTGAGTCAAGGCAGTACAACATGGCAAGGGTCATCACTTGCTTTGTGTTTTTGGTTTTCAGCTCCATCGTTTACATCTTGACCTACCCTCGCATTGTCTATCTTGTTGATTACGCCTGTTACCTGATATAAAGCTAACCACAATCCCATTTTCCAAAACTCTCAATTTTTTTCTCCCCCAAAGTTTGATTGTTTCATGGGTTTTTCTTAATCTGGGTTCATTCAGTTGCTTTAATCGATGTAATACATTGGAGGGTTGGAGCTTGGTCATCAAAAAAGAAATCGCAGGGCTCCACAATATTAAAAATATTGTGTTCTTCCATCTTTTTAAATGGTTGTTGATAAGCTTTCTTAGGATTCATCGGATTGGAAAGCGATAACTCTATTGAAAACAGTTTTGAAAACACCTAGATTTTTTTATGCAAAATCTGATCAGGTAGCTATGTTTGAGCCAAAATAAAAGTGGGGCCCACTTGTCAATTGATGTGGGTCCACATAGCTTTGTATTCACCTCAATGAGGAGAACAACGCCGTATGGTTGGATGCTCAAAACCGTCAATAGGTAAATGAGAAATTGTCTCCAAAAGTACCTAGTTGATCACTAGTAAAATCAGTAAAAGTGTGAAATTTGAATAATCCCACATGGACTAGCCCAAGAAATTTTATGTGTTCATATACACTAATGTTGAACATAAGTTTGGGCCCCAAGGGGCACCGTTGTTTTGTGGATGGAGGAGGACTTAGCCAACATGGGTTGGGCCTATATTTAAATACACATGCGCGCGCCGAACAAAACACATGTCCATTTCATACGGATATGTAGGTGTCTCTTAAATCATTCCCTTTCACACATGTCTATTTCGCATAAATGTGTAGGTGGCTATTAGATTGAAACTATTGATCATTTGTGATTGTTCTGAATCAAAGGTTGTGTCCCTATGCTTGTTCCGAATAGACATAAAAAATCTATAAATAAGAGGTTTATCCATCTTTTCATTCATTCAAATTTCAGTCAAGCTAGTAGTGTCATAGTACATCTATGTTAGTGTTAATATAAGAGAGAAAAGTACTGCACAAATTGGTTCGTTGGACACACAGATTGTAGTGTTGATTATGTGTATGGAAGATCATTGTATCCTAAGAGGCAGACATCTGAATTGACTGTTAGCACCAGTGCAAGGGACGAATCTATCTTAAGGACATAGTGTTAAACACTAACCTTGATCTAATTAAATGAACGTTTGATCATCCGAGTCAAGTAAGTATTTTCATTTATTTGATTCAAGTATTTTCATATTTTATAGCGTTGTGCACATATATAGAATACTGAAATAACAATAATAAGATAGTAATCTTAAGACAGATTCGATTGTTTCATTATTCTTTGTGCATTCTTTTATATCTTTTCCTCTTTCATTCATATTAGTTAAGCTTTTATTTATATTTATATAAGAAAAATGACAACCAGTAATACAAGTACAGTTGTACCCCCCTCTGTGGCGTTAGTCATTACTCCCATTCCGAGTAGCCATGGAGAAAAGCTTGAGAAATTTAATAGTCCCGACTTTAAGAGGTGGCAACGGAAGATGCTATTTTACCTCACGACGTTGAATTTGGTCAAGTATCTCTATGAAGATGCACCCACTCTCAAAGAGAACGAATATGATAGGCAGGTTGTGGTTGCGGTGGACGCATGGAAACATGTCAACTTTTTTTGTAAGAACTACATTTTGAATGAGTTGGGCAATACATTATACAATGTGTACAGTCCAATTAAGTCTGCAAAGAAGTTATGAGACTCTTTGGATAAGAAATACAAAGCAGAAAATGCCTGAATGAAGAAATACATTATAGATAGATTCCTTGAGTATAAGATGGTGGACTTGAAATCTGTTATGAGTCAAGTGCATGACCTTCAATTAATCCTGCATGAAATTCATGTCGAAGATGGATTGTCTATAAGTGATTCTTTCTAAGTGGCAGCAATAATTTAAAAATTAACGGCATCTTAGAAAGATTTCAGAAATTATTTGAAGCATAAGCATAAGAAAATGTACATTGAAGACTTAATCATAAGATTAAGGATTGAAGAAGATAACTACGGTTCAGAAAGGAAGCTGTAGAATCAGACCATCAAATCTAGGGCCAATGTAGTGCAATAGAAATTCAATAAGAAGAAAAGGAAGCAATATAGCTAAGGACCATTCTTGGGTCCTAAAGGTGACATATCTAAGAAGTTTAAAGGAAGATGCTTTGTGTGCAATAAATCTAGGCATCATGCTAAGGATTGTCACAAGCGCAATGATCAAGAAAACTTCAGTAAGAAAGCCGCCTAAGCCAATATCACTGAAGTGAATCGTCTTTCTAAAGATGTCTTTGATTTAAACCTTTCTATAGTGGTTTCTGAAGTTAATCTGGTAGAGAATACTAGAGAATGGTGGGTGGATACTGGGGTTACTCACCATGTTTGTTCAGAAAGAAAAATATTCTCAACTTATCAACCAGTGAATAATGGAGAACAACTTTTCATAGGGAACTCTACGACTTCAAAAGTGAAAGGACAAGGAAAGCTGGTGCTGAAGATGACTTTAGGAAATGAGCTTACTCTAAATGATGTGCTACATGTACTAGATTTTCACAAGAATCTTGTATCTGGTTCACCATTGAGTAAAGCAGGATTCAAGTTGGTCTTTGGGTCAGACAAATTTATTCTCACAAAAAAATGGGATGTATGTAAGGAAGGGATATATGAGCAATGAACTCTTTAAATTAAATGTAATGACTGTAATTCCCAGCATCAATAAAGTTTCTTCTTCTGTTTATATGCTTGAATTATCCGATGTTTGGCATGGTAGACTAGGACACGTAAATTTTAATACTATGTGTAGATTAATTAATTTAAAACTTCTACCTAAGTTTCATATTGATTTAGATCATAAATGTGAAACTTGTGTGGAAACAAAATTAACTAGATCACATTTTAGTACTATTGAAAGAAGTACTGAACCTCTAGAATTAATTCACAGTG